>JAEBUR010000052.1:0-64476 GCA_023014455.1 Amanita exitialis
CTTCAATCCACCGGACTCCCGCCATGCCTGCTACCGCCCTTCCCCCCAGCCCCCGTACCCGCGTGCGCCGTGTCGCCGAACTGGCCAGTTACGACCCCGCCACCCTGTATGCGATCCTCGACGACGCCTACCTGTGCCATATCGCCTTCCAGGACGACAAGGGACGCCATTGCATCCCCACCGCCTGCTGGCGCATCGGCGGCCACCTGTACATCCATGGCTCGAACGGCAGCCGCATGCTCAAGCAGCTACTGCACGACACCGACGTCTGCGTGACGGTCACCCATCTGGACGGCCTGGTGCTGGCGCGCTCCGCCTTCAACCACACCATGAACTACCGCTCGGCGATGATCTACGGACAATTTGAAAAGGTGGCCGACATCGCCGGGCAGCATGCGGCGATGGACGCGCTGATGGAAAAGCTGGCGCCGGGGCGCCTGCCGCAGGTACGCGGCGGCAGCGACAAGGAATACGCCGCCACGACCGTGCTGCGCATCGCCCTCGACGAATGCGCCGTCAAGCAGCGCAAGGGCGGCCCGCTGGACGACGCGGGTGACATGGCACACGTCGTCTGGACGGGCGAGCTGCCCTTCACGCACGCTCGCGGCGCCGCCATCGCCGATGCGCTGAACACCAGCGCGACACCCGCCTACGTCGCCGCATGGGGCGCGGAATCTGCTTGACCGTCCGGCGTGCTTGGCCGATGATCAGCATTGATGGCGATAGCCAGCACCAGACCCACTCAATAACGGAGCACATGATGATCAAGCGAGTATCCCTGGCAGCGGCCCTGACGGTCATGCTGGCCTGCGGCGGCAGCGGCGCGGCACTGGCGGCCGATGCGGGCGACCCGGCCCTGAAGGCGGCCATTGCCGGCAGCGCACGCACGCCGGCCAACGCGGCACGCGACGGCGCCCGCCACCCGTATGAAACGCTGACCTTCTTCGGCATCAAGCCGACCATGACGGTGGTGGAACTGGCGCCCGGCGGCGGCTGGTACACGGAGATCCTGGCGCCCTACCTGCGCGACAATGGCAAACTGATCGCCGCCGGCAACGACCCGCAATCGGCCAGCGAAGGCGCGCGCCGCGGCGCGGCCCGCTTCCAGCAGAAACTCGACGCCAACCCGGCTGCCTTCGGCAAGGTGGAAATCGGCGCCTTCGCCCCGCCCACCACCTACCGCATCGCGCCCAAAGGCACGGCCGACATGGTGCTCACCTTCCGCAATATCCATAACTGGATACCCATCGGCGAAGCAGGCATGCAGACCCTGTTCAAGGAAGTGTATGACAGCCTGAAGCCGGGCGGCGTGTTCGGCGTCGTCGAGCACCGACTGCCGGCCAGCAAGGCACAGGATGCCACGGCCAGCAGCGGCTACATGCACGAAGCGTATGTGATCAAGCTGGCGGAAAACGCCGGCTTCAGGCTGGCGGGCAAATCGGAAATCAACGCCAATCCGAAAGACCATGCCGACCACCAGGGCGGCGTCTGGGCCCTGCCGCCCACCTATGCCAACAAGGACGTGGAACGCGACAAATACACGGCCATCGGCGAGAGCGACCGCATGACCCTGAAGTTCGTCAAACCCTAGCAAGGCCTATGGCGGCGGGCCGGCTGGGCGCGCCGCCTGATGCTTGTGCGCGCAGCGCGCCTTACAGGTAAATGCCGTACACGCCGCAAGAGCGCGAAACGACCGTGCACTGGCTCATGACGCCATCGTTGCAATCAAACAGGGCCTGCATGCAGGCCTGGCGCGTTGGCTGCGCCGAGGCGCTGCCCAGGGCACCGGCGAAACCGACGGCGGCACAGAAGACAAATACGGCTTTTTTTACATTGATCATTTTTATCCCATTCCCAAAGAGTCGAGTCGTTATAAAAAACCACTGGAAGACAAAGACGTCAGCCGCCAAAAACCGTCTATCGATAGACGAATTATGTGGCGCATGGAAATAGTAACACCCTGAAAAGTTAGTAAATACGCAAACAAGAAAACAAGATAACGTTTCTTTTTCCAGCCGTTTCAAGAAATAAAAACCGGCTTGCCGCCATCCTGCCGCGCACTTGCATGGCAAGGGACGAAAAAAAACCGCAGACGACGCTGCGGTTTTTGTATCTGCACCTTACTTCTTCGCTTCCTTCGGCTTAACCGGCGCCAGGCTCAGATCCTGGAAGTCATAGCTGAAATCCGTCTCGGCCGACACGGGCGCCATCTTCACGCGGTCGATGCTGCCATCCGGGTTAAGCGAAAACGTCACGTAGGCATCGGCGTTGAAATTGCGCTCTTTCCAGCGCACGATGAAGGTGTCGTGCTGCCAGTGTTCCAGCTCGCCCGTCAGGTCCGGCGTGCGGGTAAAGCTCAGGATGTGCTTCTTGCCCTCGGGCTTGATCACCACCTTGCCATACCAGGCATCCTCATATTCGCCGTCATACGCTGCCAGCGGCAGCGAAGGCTGCGATTTCGCCGCGCGCGCGCCGGACGCCTTGCCCTGTTTTTTCACCTCTTCGGCATGCTGTTCCTGCTCCACCTTGGCCACCAGCGCCAGCCAGTCCGACGGTGCCGCCTGCAGATAGTGGTCGAGGATGCGCCACTGCAGTGCCGTCATGGAACCGCCATTTTCCGCATTAGTCAGGATCGCCACCCCCAGTTTCGCATCCGGCACCATCAGCACGCGCGAATAGAAGCCTTGCAGCGCGCCGCCGTGCATGGCCACTTTCATGCCCTTGTAGTCGCGCAGCTGGAAGCCCAGGCCATAGGCGCTGAAGTTCGGCTTGGTCGCGGCCAGCGCCGGTTTCGGTTCCGCTATCTTGATCGGCGTTTGCGCCGTCCACAGTTCGCGCGCCTGCTTTTCGCTCAGCAAACGGGCTGGCTTGCCATCCTTGTCCTTCGCGCCGGCGATCTTGCCCTCGTCGAGCAGCACCATCATCCACTTGGCGATATCTTCCGCATTCGTGTTGATGCCGACGGCGCCCACGGCGTTCGGCACGGGCATCGATTTGACGGCGGCGATCTTGCCATTGATCTTGCTGTGTGCATTGGCGACGTCGGGATTGCCCGCGTTTTCCGCCAGGCTGGTGGTGGTGCCCGTCATGCCCAGCGGCGCGAGGATGCGTTCGTGCATGGCCTCGCCCCAGCTTTTTCCCGCCTTGTCGGCGATGATCTTGCCGGCCACGATGTACAGCAGATTATCGTAGGCGTAGCTGTTGCGGAAACTCGTGGCCGGGCGGATGTAGCGCAGCTTCTCGATGATCTCGTCGGTGGTAAAGGTGGTGGTCGGCCACCACAGCAAGTCGCCTGCGCCCAGGCCCAGGCCGCTGCGGTGCGTCAGCAAGTCGCGGATGGTCATGGCGCCCGTCACATAGGAGTCGTGCATCTGGAAGCCCGGCAGGTGCTTGGTGACGGGATCGTCCCAGGCCAGCTTGCCCTCGTCGACCAGCATGGCCAGCGCGGCGGCCGTGAAGCCCTTCGAATTCGATGCCACTTCGAACAGCGTCTTGGCGTCGACAGGTGCCGGTTCGCCGAGTTTGCGCACGCCGAAGCCCTTGGCGGTGATGACTTTACCGTCCTTGACGATGGCAATCGCAATACCCGGCACGTCGAAGAGTTTCAGGGCGCTGTTGACGTCGCGGTCAAGATCGAAGGCGGGCGCCGGCACCGCCGCGACGGAGACGGCTGGTGCGGCATCGATGGCAAGCGCCGGTACGGCGATGCTGGAAAACGCCAGCACGACGGCGGCGGCGATACGGTTCATGGTGTACATGTTCATGGTTCCCAATCAGGTTCAACGCGCTTGCGCGGCCATCAGCTTGTCGACGCTTTCCTGCGTCACCGGGTGATAGCGTTCGCGCGCTTTCGCATATACGTCCTTGGCCCAGGCATGGCCCTGCGGCGTCTTCATCAAGGCGCCGTACAGGGGCACGACAAATTTCTGGCGCCCCACGCTCATGAGGAATGCCTGCAAGGGCTGCTGCACGTCGTAGCCGGCGTTGACGGACGCCAGGTAGAAGCGGTAGGCCACTTCATTGTTGCCGCTCTTGCCCACGCCGTAGACCTGGTCCAGTTCGCGCAATTGCGCCGCGCTGGCCTTGTTGTTGATGTCGTTCAGGAAGTGCATCGATTCGATGGCGACCCACTTGTCCATGCCCAGGTCCTTGGTGGCCAGTTCGCCCTTCAGCCAGGCGTCGCGGTGCTGGTCCAGCAGCGCCAGGCGCGGCGAGACGACGCGCTTGGCGCTGGCCGGCACGCCCGTGCCATACAGCCATTCATCGAGTTCCGCTGGCGGCATCACGTCCGGATGCTGCGCCAGCAGGTTCTTGCGCAGGTAGGCGATGAACTGGTCCGTCGTCACGCTCTGGAACGCATGCTGGTCGAACCAGCCGCGCAGGAAGGGGTCGAATACGGCGCGGCCCGCGCGCTGTTCCATGGTGGCCAGGAACCACGCGCCTTTCGGATAGATGATGCCGTCGTCCGTGTAGGTTTCCGCCGGATTGGCATCCGCATCGCGCGTGACCAGTGCCGTTTTCGCCGCAGGCAGTTCCTTGATCGAGGCGGCCAGTTCTTCCTGGTCGACCTGCACGCCCATCTGCGCCACCTCGCTGCCGTACAGCTGCTCGACGATGCGCGTCGTGACGTAGGTGGTAAAGCCTTCGTTGAGCCACATGTGCTTCCACGACGCGTTGGTGACCAGATTGCCCGACCACGAGTGGGCCAGTTCGTGCGCGATCAGGTCGACCAGGCTGCGGTCGCCCGCGATCATGGTTGGCGTGAGGAAGGTCAGGCGCGGGTTTTCCATGCCGCCGTAGGGGAACGATGGCGGCAGTACGATCATGTCGTAACGTCCCCAGCCATACGGGCCATACAGTGCTTCGGCGGCCTGGATCATTTTTTCCGTATCCGCCAGCTCGTATTCGGCCGCCTTGATGCGCGGCGGTTCGGCATACACGGCCGAGCGGGGTCCGAGCTTGCGCACTTCCAGTTCGCCGATGGCGATGGCCAGCAGGTAGGAAGGAATCGGCTGCGGCATCCTGAATTTCCAGCCGCCCTTGCCCGTCGCCTTTTCGTCGTTCTCGGCGCTCATCACCACGCGCATGCCCGCTGGCGCGTCGATGCGCGCGCTGTAGGTGAAGCGCACGGCCGGCGTATCCTGCGACGGCACCCACGAACGGGCGTTGATGCTTTGCGACTGGCTGAACATGAAGGGCAGCTTGCCCGACATGGTCTGCTGCGGCGTAAGCCACTGCAGCGCGATGGCGTTGGGAGCCGTGTGATAGTAGACGCGTACTTTTTCAGGCTGGCCCGTGGTGGTGATGCGCAGCGCCTGCCCTTTTTCCGGGTCGACCTTGTCCAGTTCATAAGGCGCCATCTGCCATGCGCCGCGCTTGTCTTGCACCTGCACCTTGGCGATCGCCAGGTCGCGCGTGTCGAGCACCAGGGTACGCGCGGCGGGATCGATCCAGTTCAAGGACAGCTCGGCATAGCCGGACAGGGTCTTTTGCTTGAAGTCCGCCTTCAGGTCCAGCTGCAGGTCGCGCGTGCGCACCTGGTCGTAGCGCGCATAGCTCAAGGGGTCGGCGTGCGCGGCCAGGGTCACCTGGCAAAGTAGCGCACAGCCCAGCGCGCGCAGGTAGGTCATAGTTTGCATGGTCGTCTTTTGAATGATTTGCGAAGGCCCCGGTCCGTGTGCGCCGGGGCGTCGCGCAGAATAGCACTTCCGGCGCGGACCTGGCGGAAAAAGCGCCGGACAGGCCGGCGCTTTTCTGCTACTTCACCCCTGTTACGGCCGCGCCCTTGGTCTCGGATGACTTGAGTGGCGTATTAAAATCCTTCATCAGGTTGTTCTTGTCGCGGTCCTGCTTGAACAGTTCCAGGCGCGACGGCGTGACTTTCCGCGGCCAGGCATTGTTGCTGGTGTCGATGTCGGCCGTTTCCCAATATGGGTCCTGCACCAGACCCACCATCGGCTCGTCGGTGATGAGCACCTTGCTGATTTTTTTCGGTGAATAGCGCCACACTTCGGCCGGCACGCGCTCGATGATCTTCTTGCCGCTGGCCAGTTCGATTTCCAGGATGAGCGGCATCACCAGTCCGCCGATATTCGAGAAATCGACCAGGTACAGATGCTTGCCCCGGGCACGCTGCTCCAGCATCGCCCGTTCCCACGGCTCCAGCCCTTCCAGCTCTTCCGCATAGCTATTGCGGTCCTTGTTGGTCACCGTAAAATCGTCGTGCTGGTTGTAGAAATCCTTCAGCGCGGGGTCCAGGTCGACCTTCTTCGGCAGCGCCTTGTTGCGCTGCTCCGAAATCGAGATGGGCTGGGCCGCCTTTTGCGCCTTCTTCCACGCTTTTTCAATCTCCGGATCCTTCGTGCTCACGCCATATTCGCTGATGCCGTCGATGCTGATGTCGACCGCGTCGGTCGTATAGAACCAGCCGCGCCAGAACCAGTCCAGGTCCGTGCCGGAAGCATCCTCCATGGTGCGGAAAAAATCGGCTGGCGTGGGCCGCTTGAATTTCCAGCGCTGCGCATACTGCCTGAAGGCGAAGTCGAACAGTTCCCGGCCGAGGATGGTCTCGCGCAGGATGTTGAGCGCCGTGGCCGGCTTGTCGTAGGCATTCGGCGACAACTGCAGCACCGACTCCGGATTGGTCATGATGGGGACCTGGTTCTGGCTGCGCATGTAGTCGACGATCTTGCGCGGCTCGCCATTCCAGGATGGGAAATGCTCTTCCCACGCCTGCTCGGCCAGGTACTGCAAAAAGGAATTGAGGCCCTCGTCCATCCATGCCCACTGGCGCTCATCCGAGTTGACGACCATGGGGAAATAATTGTGCCCCACCTCGTGAATGATCACGCCGATCAGGTCATATTTGGTGGCTTTCGAATACGTCAGCGCGCCCGTCTTTTTATCCTTCACGGGACGCCCGCCGTTGAAAGAAATCATCGGATACTCCATGCCGGCCACGGCGCCGTTGACGGAAATCGCCACCGGATACGGGTAGTCAAAACTATACTTGTTGTACTGTTCGATGGCGTGCGCCACGGCCCGCGTGCTGTACTGCTGCCACAGCGGATTACCCTCGTTCGGATAATATGACATGGCCAGCACGCGCTTGCCACCGCTGTCGAGTCCCTGCGCATCCCAGATGAACTTGCGGCTCGACGCCCATGCCACGTCGCGCACATTGGCCGCCTTGAAGTGCCAGGTTTTCGCTCCCGCCGCCTTGCCCTTTTCCGCCGCCAGCGCCTCTTCCGGCGTAATCACCAGCACTGGCGCGGCGCTGCTCCTGGCTTTCGCAAGGCGCTCGCGCTGCGCCGCGCTCAGGACGGCGGCAGGATTCTGCAGCTCCCCCGTGGCGGCCACCACGTGATCAGCCGGCACCGTCAGGTACAGTTCGTAGTCGCCAAACTCCAGGGCGAATTCGCCCGTACCCAGGTACTGCTTGTTCTGCCAGCCGACGGCATCGTAGTAGGCCGCCATGCGGGGGAACCACTGCGCAATCTGGAATATGGTGTTCTTGTCGTCTGCAAAATACTCGTAGCCGGAGCGTTCGACCAGTACCTTCTGGTCATTGATTTTGTATGACCAGTCGATATGAAAACTAATGCTCTGGCCCGGCGCCAGCGCCACCGGCAAATCGATGCGCAGCATGGTCTGGTTGATCACGTAATGCAGCGGCTTGCCGCCAGCCGACCTGACGCTGGCGAGATTGAAGCCGCCATCAAAGGTGCGGCCTTCCTGGATGGCGCGCCAGTCCTCGAATTTCAATGCCTCATCCTCGCTGCCACTGAGCCAGGCCTGGCGCGACGGCGCGCTCAATACACGGCGCTGGTCCGCATCCTTGCGGATGCCATTCTGGTCCAGTTGCAGCCACAGATACGCCAGGCTGTCGGGCGAATGATTATGATACGTGATCTGTTCGCTGGCCGTGATTGCGCGACGGTCTTCATCGAGCGTGGCGCGGATGACGTAATCGGCGCGCTGCTGCCAGTAGGCGTGGCCCGGCGCGCCGGACGCGGTGCGGTAGGCTGTCGGCGTGGGCAGCAGCTCATCGAGCTGGCGGAACTTGTCGTCGAACGGCCCGCCGGCGCACAGGCCGGGCAAGGAGGCAAACAACAGGCAACACAAGGCAAGCAAGCGGACGAAGACCGGCATGGCGCATTCCATCTGGGAGTCGTGGACAGAACTGCATTCTAAGTCGAGTCTGTTTGCAGGCTGATCATTGTTGTCGGCACCCCACACACCAGGGCAGGCAGCCGGCCGGCGCCACTGGCGCGAAAACAGGCATTGGCGTATGATGCGCCTCGAACATTGGGGAGTAGTCGTCCTGCGGTCCTGCCGCGGGAACCTGTATCAACATAATTGGCCCGCAGGCCATGGTGCAGGTGGTTGCAGAACTTGACGAGACCATTGATCCAGGGCGGCCGCATGGGCCGGAGTCGCCCGTGGATCATTGGTTAATTCGTCCGGCCCACGTACCTCTCGCACTCTCATGGAAGCATTCCTCATCTCCACCGGCATCGTCGGTCTCGCTGAAATCGGTGACAAAACCCAACTCCTGGCCTTTTTGCTGGCCGCCAAATTCCGCAAGCCCTTGCCCATCGTGCTGGCGATTTTCGTCGCCACCGTCGCCAACCACGCGTTTGCCGCCGCCGTCGGTGCCTGGATCACCAGCATGCTGGGGCCCGACGTGCTGCGCTGGGTGCTGGGCGTCTCCTTCCTGGCCATGGCCGCCTGGACCCTGATCCCCGACAAGCTCGATGAAGAGGACACCAAGCTGGCCAAGTATGGCGTCTTCCTGACCACCCTGATCGCCTTCTTCATGGCGGAAATGGGCGACAAGACGCAGGTGGCCACGGTGGCCCTGGCGGCGCGCTACCATGACATTTATTCCGTCGTGCTGGGCACCACCTTCGGCATGATGCTGGCCAACGTGCCGGCCGTGTACCTGGGCGACAAGATCGCCAACCGCGTGTCGCTGCGCCTGGTGCATGGCATCGCGGCACTGGTATTTGCCGTGCTGGGCGTGGCCACGCTGCTGGGTGCGGGCGCGGCCCTGGGCTTCTGATGCCGCTTTAAAAATTTCTTATTTACAATGTTCATGTCGATATTTACAATACCGTCGACATGGATATTGGCGCGCTGACGCCGGCTGGTCAGCGCGCTTTTTTTAAGGAATGTATGCAGTTCAATGGAAGAATGGCGGCGCTGTGCCTGGCCGCTTGCGCCAGCCATCCCCACGCCGCCACGGCGGCCCCCGCGAACCGCCAGGCAGTGCCTGCCGCGCGGCAGCCCGGCCCTGAAGTCCGCACGCGTGACCTGCTGCTGTTCGGTGCAGGCCTGATCCTGCTGGCCGGCCGGCGCCGGCCCGAACACGAAACGTGGCAAGACTCCACGACAACGCTACAGCAGCAGTAGCACCGCATACTCGCGGCCTTCGTCGCGCAGGGCAATGCTGTCGCCAGCCTGCGCCACGCCATCGAGCGACAGCCCCACCGGTCGCCCCTGCGCCTTCTCCACCGTGATGGCATAGCTGCTGGCACCGAAGCGGTAATGCAGCTTGAAGGTGTTCCATTCGGCCGGCATGTTCGGCACCACGCGCAGCATGTTCGCTTCGCGCGTCAAGCCGAGCAGGGATTCGACGATCAGGCGGTACAGCCAGCCCGACGAGCCCGTGTACCAGCTCCAGCCACCGCGTCCCACGTGGGGCGCCACGGCATACACGTCGGCCGTCACCACGTAAGGCTCGACCTTGTAGCGCGCCACCGCCTGCGCATCGCCCGCGTGGCGCACGGGGTTGATCATGCGCAGCAACTCCCACGCCTTGTCACTCTCGCCCAGGCGCGCAAACGCCATCGCCGTCCAGATGGCCGCATGCGTGTACTGGCCGCCATTCTCGCGCACGCCCGGCACGTAGCCACGGATATAGCCGGGATTCAGGCTGGATTTGTCGAATGGCGGATCGAGCAGCTGGATCACGCCCGAATCCCGCCGCACCAGACGGGCATCGACCTGGCGCATGGCGCCCGCGACGCGCTCCTTGTTGGCGGCGCCCGACAGCACGCCCCAACTTTGCGAAATCGAATCGATCTGGCATTCCTCGTTCGTGTGCGAACCTAGCGGCGTACCGTCGTCGAAATACGCGCGCCGGTACCACTCGCCATCCCACGCATGTTCCTCGACATTGGCCGCCAGTTTCTCGGCTTCGTCGCGGCAGAACTGGGCGAAGACTGCATCGCCGCGCAGCACGGCCACTTCGGCAAAGCGCTGCAGCACTTCATACAGGAAGAATGCCAGCCAGACGCTTTCGCCCTTGCCGTGTTCTCCGACCTTGTCCATGCCGTCGTTCCAGTCGCAGGAACCCATCAGCGGCAAGCCGTGCACGCCCAGGCGCAGGCCATGGCGGATGGCGCGCACGCAGTGTTCGTACAGGTCGGCCGATTCGCCCGAACGCACGGGCAGGTCATAGTAGGAATCTTCTTCCGGCTTGACGGCACGTCCCTCGATGAAGGGCGCCACCTCCGACAGCACATTGACGTCGCCCGTGGCGATCACGTAGCGGCAAGCGGCCAGAGGCAGCCACAGGTAATCATCCGAGCAATGCGTGCGCACGCCCCGGTCCGACGGCGGATGCCACCAGTGCTGCACGTCGCCCTCGACAAACTGGTGCGCCGCGCACAGCAGCAAATGGCCGCGCAGCAGCTGCGGCGCCGTGTGGATCATGGCCATCGCATCCTGCAGCTGGTCGCGGAAACCGTAGGCGCCGCCCGACTGGTAATAGCCGCTGCGCGCCCACAGGCGGCAGGCGATGGTCTGGTACATCAGCCAGCCATTGGCGATCACGTCCAGCGACGGGTCTGGCGTCTCGATGCGCACGGCGCCCAAGGTACTCTCCCAGTGCGCGCGCACCTTTTCCAGCGTGGCGCGCGCCGTTTCCTTGCCCGCATGGCGCTGCACCATGGTGCTGGCGTCGGCATTGCGGCGCCCGCCCACGCCAAGGATGAAGACGATTTCGCGCTCCTGTCCCGGCTGCAGCTCGAACGGCACCTGGATCGCCGCGCATGGGTCAAGCCCCGTGCCCGCCTTGCCCGACAGGCGCACACGGCGCAGGGCCGCCGGCTGCGCCAGACTGCCATTGCGGCCGATGAATTCATTTCGGTCGCAGGTGATGGAACGGATGCTGGCATCCGTATTGAAAAAGCCGACCCGGCCGGAAAACTCCGTGTTGTAGTTATTACGCGCAAACAAGGCGCCGCTGATCGTGTCGACCTCGGTGGCCACGTGCATGCCGGACTTGGCGCGCAGGTCGGCCAGCACCCATTCCACGTAACCCGTGACGGACAGGCGGCGCGGCACGCCGCTGTCGTTGCGCACCTTGACCACCGAATACTTGACGGCCGCATCCAGCGCCACATAGGTGCACAATTCGGTGGCGATGCCCCCTTCGCTATGCTCGAACACGCTGTAGCCGAAGCCGTGGCGCGTCACGTAATCGCCGCTGCCGCGTGCCGGCAACGAGGTGGGAGACCAGAACTGGCCGCTCTGTTCGTCGCGCACGTAGAACGCTTCGCCGGACAGGTCCGACACGGGATCGTTCTGCCATGGCGTGAGGCGGAATTCATGCGCATTCTCGCTCCAGGTATATGCCTGGCCGCCTTCGGACACCACCGTGCCGAATTGCGCATTGGCCAGCACGTTCGACCACGGCGCCGGTGTTTGCGTATCTTCGCCGGTGGTGATCACATATTCGCGGCCATCAGGCGTGAAACCGCCCAGGCCATTTTTCAGGATCAGCTCACGCGCCGGCGCGCGGTGCGGCACGCCGCCATGCACGCGCGTGGGGTCCTGCAGCAGCGGCGGCATGCGCAGTACGGGGCTGGGCGGACGCTTGACCTGTTCGGCCAGGGTGCCGCGCAAATCGCTGATGATGGCGCGCGCCACCGATTGCAGCAAGATGCGGTCTTCATTGGCAATCTGCTCGGCCAGGCGCACGAAAATGCCCCCCGGGCGGTCGATCGCCTGCGCATCGATGCCCGAGGCAATCAGGCCCATGATCTGGTCATGCAGCAGCTGGCGGTAGCCCGACTGCTCTTCGTACCAGATCACCAGGTCCACCACCAGTCCCTTCAGACGCCAGTAGGCGTGCGCCTGCACCATCTGGCGCGCCAGCTCGATGTTGGCGGTATCGCGTATCTGCAGCAGCACGATGGGCAAGTCGCCCGAGATGGCGTATGCCCACAGGCCGGACTGGCCGCGCTGGTTCTTGATCAGGACACTGGCTTCGGCGCGCAGCGAGGCATTCGGATAGATCACCGCATTGGCCAGGCGCGCATACAGCTGTGCATCGGCCTCGCTGGCGTTGAGCTGGCGCAGCACCACCTGGCTGTGCGTCCAGGCAAGTTCGAACACGCGGTCGGCCAGGTGGCGGTCCTGGTATTTGTCGATCAGATGCAGTGCCGCCTCGCGCTGCTCCACCATGCCGGTGACGCTGTCGACCGTGACCGCCTGGTCGGGTGCCAGGGTGATGACATAGCGGATCGCCACGATGGGATCGAGCACGGAGCCGTGGCCGCCGCCCAACGGACCGCCTTCCTGCAGTGCCTGCGGCAGCTGCGCCGTATTCCCGCGGCCGATGAAGCGCGCGCGGTCTGTCTCGAACGAGACCTCGTAGCGCTCCGCGTCATGCACCGTCATCACGTGCAGCAGCCACGGCATCTGCTCGTCCTTGGAGCGGGGCCGGCGCGTGCACAGAATCGCATTTTCCTGGGCCAGGATTTCCGTCTGCACGAACAGTTTGCTGAAGGCCGGGTGGGCCGCGTCGGCCGCCGCCGGTGCCATTACCACTTCGGCAAAGCTGGTGATCTCGATGCGCCGCTGGCGGTTCGAATTATTGCTGATGCGCGTACGGCGGATTTCGAT
The DNA here is from genome assembly GCA_023014455.1 of Amanita exitialis. Lineage (NCBI taxonomy): Eukaryota > Fungi > Basidiomycota > Agaricomycetes > Agaricales > Amanitaceae > Amanita > Amanita exitialis. Next base: position 12,916 of record JAEBUR010000052.1, read on the forward strand.
GTCATCCTCGGGCGAGACGACGATTTCCGTGTACAGGTCGAGGCCATGGTCGGCGCGGCGGAACTCCGCCCTGCCCTCGGAAAAGATCACTTCGTATTTCTTTGGCTCGGCCAGGGTCGGCTGGTACATGGTGGACCAGACATCACCGTCGTCGAGGTCGCGCAGGTAGCAGAAATTGCCCCAGTTATCGCGCGTGCTGTCCTCGCGCCAGCGCGTCACGGACAGATCCTTCCAGCGGCTGTAGCTGCCCCCCGCATTGCTCACCATGACGTGGTAGCGGCCATTCGACAGCAGCTGCGTTTCGGGCACGGCGCTGTTGGCTTGCGTGAGGATGCGCATCGGCATGGCCTGCTCCGGCGCGCCGCTGCGCAGTACGGCCAGTTCGGCCGTGTTCGAATAAAACGCACCCGCTTGCGGCGTACGTTCCTGCAGCACCAGCAAGGCCGATTGCAGCAGCGGATCGGATTCGAAACGGCGCTGCATGGGGCGGTCGTGCAGCAGGTAGCTGAGGGCGAGAAAGCCCATGCCCTGGTGATGCACCATGAAGGAACGGATGACGGCGCTGGTCTGGCCGCGCGGCAGGCGCGCCGTGGTGAAGTCAATCGCTTCGAAAAAGCCGTAGCGTCCCATGTAGCCGGCCGCCTGCATGCGCTGCAGGTTCTGGCACGACGCTTCCGGCTGCACCATCAGGCCCATCATGCTGGCGTATGGCGCCACCACCAGGTCGTCTGCCAGACCCCGTTTCAAGCCCAGTCCCGGCACGCCGAAGGCCCGGTACTGGTAATTCAGGCTCGCATCGACCGTGTTGTAGCCGGACTCGGAAATCCCCCACGGCACATCGCGCTGGCGGCCATAGTCGATCTGCGCCTCGATGACGGAGTGATACGTCTGGTCGAGCAGGGTATTCGGATAGTTCGGCATCACCAGCAGCGGCATCAGGTACTCGAACATCGAGCCGCTCCACGACAGCAGCACGGGCTGACCCGCCACCATGCACAGCTGGCGGCCGAGGGCAAACCAGTGCTCCTGCGGCAGCTGGCCCTGGGCGATGGCGATGAAGCTGGCCAGGCGCACTTCGGAAGCCAGCAAGTCGTAGTAGCTGGGGTCGAGGCGCCGTTCGCTGACGTTGTAGCCGATGGCCAGCAGCTTGGTCGACGGGTTGTACAGGAAAGCATATTCGATCTGTGCAAAATCGCGCGCCTGGCCCGCAGCGTGGGCGATGTCGCGCATGTAGCGCCCCGCCTGTTCGCGGCCTTGTGCCAGCAGCGCGGCCAGTTCGGGCGACGTGCCTTCCGGCGCCTCCAGATTCGCCAGCTCGCGCAGCGTCGGCATGCGCATCCATGCCGCGTCGACGCCCGCCTGCGCGGCCCATGGCGCCAGCTGCAGCAGTTCCGCCAGCGCTGCGCGGCACTGGCGCGCCAGTGCGCCTGTCCACATGGCCAGCTCGCCATCCTCGCTCTGCAAGGTCAGCGACAGCAGCGCGTCGGCCGCGCCATTCGCCGCGCCCAGGTAGGCGTGCCATTCGCCCAGGCTGGCCGGCGCCGCCGGCGCCTGCAGCAAGGCCAGGTTGTCGCGCATGGCCTTGCCCTCGCCTTCGGCGGCGATGAACTCCTGCAGCACCTGCGCCGTCGTGCGGATGCCCTGCACGGTCTGCGCGCCGACGATGGGCGCGTCGTACAGTTCCACCAGCCCGGGCTGCAAGGTCAGCAGATGGCCGGCCAGGTTGCCGCTGTCGACCGTCGAAATGTACATCGGCTGCAGCGCCTTGAGCGTCTGCGTGTCGTACCAGTTATAGAAGTGTCCCTGGAAGCGTTCCAGTTCGCCCATGGTGTGCAAGGTGGCGCGGCTGCGTTCGATCAGCTGGCCCATGGTGACATAGCCGAAATCGTAGGCCGTCAGGTTGGCCAGCAGGGCCAGGCCGATATTCGTCGGCGAGGTGCGGTGCGCCACCACCAGGGCGGGATGCTCCTGCATGTTATCGGGCGGCAGCCAGTGGTCGTCGGGACCGACGAAGGTGTCGAAGTAGGCCCAGGTCTTGCGCGCCACGCCATGCAGGAAGCGTCCCTGCTCGGCCGACAGGCGCGCCACGGCCCGTTCGATCGGGCGGCTGATCCACCAGGCAATGGCGGGTGCGGCCAACCATAGCAGCAGCACAACGGCGGCAGCTGGCAAGGCGTCGGGGCGCCAGACCAGCAAGGCGCCAAAGGTGGCCAGCGCCAGCGCGGGCGAACACCACATGGCGCGCCAGCTGTCCACCTGCGAGCCGGACGACGTATGCAGATTCGAGGCGCGCCAATCGAGCAGGTGCTTGTGCGACACGCCCAGGCGCCACAGCGTGCGCGCGATGGCGTCCAGGCTGATCCAGGCCTCGTACGGCAGGAAGACGAGCGTCAGCATGGCATGCGAGAACTGCACACCGCAGCGCCGCTCAAAAGCGGCCAGATGCTGGCGCCACAGGGTGTCGCGCGGTTTGCGCAGCAGGTCATACAAGGCCGAGAACACGGGCGGCAGGAAGATGATGGCCAGCACGGCCGCGCTCCAGAAGGCCACGTGCGGCAAAAAACCCCATACCAGCAGCAGGGACAGGGTGGTGGCCGGCGCCACGACGCTGCGGCGCAGATTGTCGAACAGCTTCCAGCGCGACAGCATCGACAGGGGATTGCGTTCGCGCTTGCCGGCGCGGCCCGGCACCCTGCCCAGCAGCCAGCCGATCAGCTGCCAGTCGCCGCGTATCCAGCGCTGGCGGCGGCTCACGTCGGCGTCGTAGCGGGCCGGATATTCCTCGTACAGCTCCGAGTCGCTGAGCAGGCCGGCGCGCAGGTAGCAGCCTTCCAGCAGGTCGTGGCTGAGGATTTTATTGTCGGGCAGGCGCTGGCCCAGCACGCGCTCGAACATGTCGAGGTCATAGATGCCCTTGCCGATGAAGGAGCCTTCATAAAACACGTCCTGGTACAGGTCCGAGACGGTGCGCGTGTACGGGTCGATGCCCGGTTCGCCGCCACACAGCAGCTCGTAGCGCGAAGCGTTCGCGCTGGGCAGCGCGACGGCCACGCGCGGCTGCAGGATGCCGTAGCCGGCCACCACGCGCGTGCCGGCCGCGTCCAGCACGGGGCGGTTCAGCGGGTGCATCATGGTGGCGATGAATTCGCGCGCCGCGTCGCGCGGCAGCAGGGTATCGGTGTCGAGCGTGATCACGTACTTGATGGTGCGCAGGCCGCGCAACTCGCCTTCCACCAGCGAGAATTTGTCGCGCGCGCCACCGCGCAGGAAAGCGTTCAGGTCGGACAACTTGCCGCGCTTGCGCTCCTGCCCCATCCACGCATTCTGCTGCGAATTCCACAGGCGCGGACGGTGCAGCAGCAGGAACGGTCCCACATGGCCCAGCTCTTCGCGATCGGCCGGCTCGCCGTTTTCCTTGAACTCGGCGCCCTCCACGCGGTACTTGTCATTCAGGCCGCGGATGGTTTCCTGCGCCTGGCGCAGCAAGGCATCATCGCCGGGCAGGGTTTGCGCGTCCGCATCGACAAAGTCCGTCAGCAGGCAGAAACGCAGGTTCGGATCGCGGTTGGCCAGGTAGCGCACTTCCAGCGCCTCGCACAGGGCCGCCACGTTGTCCCGGCTGTAGATCAGGGTCGGCACGACCACGATGCCACGCGCATCCGACGGAATGCCGGCCTGGTAATCCATGCGCGGCAGCGGATGCGGCGACGTCATCAGGGTCGCCAGCCAGTTCACCACGGCCACGGCCAGCTGGCTGCTGCCCAGCAGCGCCAGCACGCCCAGCGCCACCAAGGGCCAGCCCTGCACGCCATGGCGCACGGCGCGCTCGAGCAGCAGCGCGCTCGTGGCCAGGGTGAGGAACGAGATCGCGCCCAGGTAGGCGGCCAGCGGCGCGGCACGTGCCGTCTGCTGCAGCGCCTCGACGAAGGGCAGCTTCGCACCGGCCCGCTTTTCCAGCACCAGCACGCCCCGTCCTACCAGGTAAAAGCCGATGTGGCTGCGGCGTACGTCATTGCCATTGCCGTGCGTGTGCGCCAGCTGCACCACCATCTCGGCCACCTCCACTTCGCTGCGCGCGCTGCGCTTGGCGATGCGTTCGATGGCGTGGCGGTAGCTGTCGCGCGTGGCGAAATCCATCAGTCCATACGTGCCGGCCGGATCGAGGCGCAGGGTCTGTTCGACCACGCTCATGGTCTCGACGAATTCCTGCCAATCCATGGTGCCGAGAAAGCGCAGGCTGCCGATGCTGTTGGCGATCGATACCTGGTCGGCCGCCTGCTGCCCGATCTCGGACTGGATCTGCTGTTCGATGGTGAGGCCCGATTCGGCCAGCTTGTGCGTCAGCCACGACAGGGCCAGGGTGAGCGACGGGCTTTGCCCTTGCAGGCGGCGCGACAGTTCCGCCACGAAGGCGCTGGTGATGGGTGGATTCGAGCGCGCCATGTCGGCCACCAGCAATATCAGGCCGCTGGGATTGCGCTCGGCGATCTCCGTCATCTGGTCGGCCCAGGTGTTGGCCAGGTCGCGCTGCATGCGGTCATCGGCCACGCGCACGGCCACGCGGCGCAGGTTTTCGATCAGCGCCAGGCGCAGCATGATGGGCACGGCCCACAGTTCGCCCAAGGTGAGGGTAGCGACGTCCTGGTAGGCTTCGACGAAGTGGCACAGGTTTTCCAGGTCGACGCGGCCATCGCCATGCGAGATGATTTCCAGCGCAATTTTATACACGCGGGGGCAGCCCGCATCGGGACCCGACGTCAGGCGCGGCAGCTCCTTGCTGTAGTTCTTCGGCAGGTGGCGCCGCGTGGTGCGGATCTGCTCTTCGATCAGGTAGAAATTATCGAGCAGCCACTCCGAGGCGGGCGTCACCTGGCGCCCGCTTTTGACGGTGGCCGTCAACTCATTGACGGTGGCCGTGATCAGGGCCGCATTGTCGGCCAGGCGCGCCAGCAGGCGGTCGCGGCCATGATGCCGTCCCACCACATGGCCGGCGGCCACGTGCTTGCCATGGGCAGCCATCTGCATGGCACTGAATAATTCCGAACGCAGGGGCAAGGCATCGTCGCGCGCAGCGTCGAAGGTATCCTGTGCCAGGGTGGTGTCGCGGAAGATTTCCCTGACTCTGGAAAGCTGTTCCTTGATCTGTTGCGTGACGACTGCTGTGTACTCTTTCAACTTGGGCCTCGCTAGGTGCACGCAGGCAGCCGGCGGCCACTGTCACGCGGGCCCAGTCAGGAGAAACAAGATCGGACACTGGCGAAGACGGAAAGCGAAGCGCCGGAGCGTTGCGACGAATCTCAGGGTAGAGGGAGATTTTCTGAACTTCATCGTAGGGGCGCACTGCGCGCAAGACCGTGCGCTAGCGTACATACCCGGTGTTTTAGGGGCGTGCCGACAAAGAAATCAGCACGCTGAACGGAAGAAAGATGCCGACAGGAAATGATCAGCGACAGGCAAAGGACGGCACCGCGCACATCAGGACGCGGTACCAGATTTCAAAAGGACAACTTGAGACTGCCTCAGGCCGCGATGGCCAGCGGATGGTGCGTGGCTTCCGCCATCGCCATGCCGCCGTTGAGCTGCCAGGCGGCGGCGTGGCCCAGACGGCGCAGGCAGGCAGCGGCGCGCGCGCTGCGGTTGCCGCTGCGGCAGAAAAAGACCAGCGGGCGCTGTGGCTGCCGCAGCCATGCGTCGACCTGCCCTGCCAGGCGGCTCAGCGGCACGCTGCGCACTTCGCAGCCCTCGAACACCTGTCCCGTGCAGGCCGCGTGTTCATACGCCTCGCGCACGTCGACGAGGATGGCCTCCGGATGCTGGTGCAGGAAGGCCGGCAGGCCGGCCGCGTCCAGCTGCAGTTCGGCGCCGGCAAGCACGTCCCCCTGCAACGCGCGCACGGTGCTGCAGATGCTGCTGTCGTCGCCCGACGCGCACAGCACCGTGTCCGCCGTCACGAGTCCGGCAAGCCGCAAGGATGCGACAGCCTGCGGCGTCAGGGCACCGATGAAGGCAAAGCGCTGCTCCAGCAGGTACACATGCGTGTCCTGGCTGTCGCCGCACTCGATCCGGCGCAGGCGCTGCTGGCCCAGGGCCAGCTCGCCGTCGATGTCAAGGTGGCCCACTTGTTCCATATCCAGCTCCTGCAGCAGCGCCAGGCGCGCCACGCCGTGATCCACAGGCGGCGCCGTGTGCACGATGGCGCGCAAGGCCAGCTGCTGGCAACGGATGAAAGCGGCCAGGCGCGGCACCAGTGCGGCGGCGGGATCGATGACGACGCAACTGGCGCTGGCGGCATCGGCGAGCAACCAGGTGTTCTGGCCATCGACGCTCAGCTGAATTATGCCGTCCTGCGCGCCGTCCTGCGGCGACGGCGCCAGCGCCGACGGCAGCAGACAACTGCTGCGCAACGCTTCGCCGCAGCGCTCGATGCGCGCGCAGGCGGCGGCGATGGTCGCCGCGTCGATCAGAGGGCCGAACGACAGGCGGATGGCGGAACTGGCGCGCCACTGCGGCACGTGCATGGCTTCGAGCACATAGCTGGGCAGGGCCTTGGCGGCGGAGCAGGCGCTGCCCGAGCTGACGCGCACGCGCGCCGCGTCGAACAGGTCCAGCAGCTCTTTCGAGGACAGGCCCGGCACGGAAAAATTGAGCGTCGTCGGCAGGGACAAGTCGCCCGGCATGTTGAAGACGATACCGGGGAACGCCTGTTCCAGGCTGGCCATCAGGCGCTCGCGGAAAACGCTCAGCTCGGCGTGGCTGCGAAAGGTCGTCCCGTCTTCCAGCGCGGCCAGCACGGCGCCCAGGGCCGCGATGCCCGCCATGTTTTCCGTCCCCGAGCGCAGCCCCGCTTCCTGGCCGCCGCCCATCATCAAGGGCGTGAATGGCGCGCCGGCGCGCACGTACAGCATGCCGATACCTTTCGGGGCATACAGCTTGTGGCCGGAAAACGGCGCGTAGTCGATGCGCGTGGCGGCCAGGTTGAGTTTCAGCTTGCCCAGCGCCTGCACGCAGTCGACCATCCAGTAGGCGTCCGCGCCCCGTTCCTGCAGCAGTTGCGCGATGGCGGACAAATCGCTGACGACGCCCGTTTCATTGTTCGCCGCCATCGTGCACAGCATGGCGGCGTCGCCGATCAACGCAGCGAGCGCCTGCAAGTCATGGCGCCCCTGCGCATCGACGGGCAGCTTGCGCACTTCCAGGTTCAGGCCCAGCAAACGATTCCAGTGCGCCAAGCTTTCCGGCACGGCTTTGTGTTCGGTCGCGCCGTACAGCAGCAGGCTGCCGATGCGCTGGCCCGCATCGCGCCGTTCGCGCAGCGCACACAGGGCCGACAAGACGGCCGTCTGGATGCCTTCGGTGGCGCCGCTGTTGAACATCAGCCGTCCCTCGCCCGCTCCCAGCAGGCGGCGTGCCCGCTGGCGCACGCCATCCATCATGGCCTTGGCCTGCAAGCCCGTCGCATGGGTGCTGCTGGGGTTGCCGAAGCCCTGCTCCATCGCCTGCCGGGCGGCGGCAACGGCGGCGGGCAGCACGCAGGTGGTGGCATTGCTGTCGAGGTAGATTTCTTTCATGATGGCAGTCTGGAGATTCTATAAAAGGGGCAGCGATAACGGCTGGAACGTATGGACAGTCTACCGGCACGCCCCCGTGAAGATATGCCAAAAGACACTGCAAAACAGGTAATATGCAGCATGTTCATGCTACTCAATTGATAATCACAAAATGAATTCACCTACCGTGACCCTCGACAAGTTCGATTGCGCCATCCTGGCCGCCCTGCAGCAGGACGGCACCTTGTCGATCGCCGCCCTGAGCGAAAAAATCGGCTTGTCCAGCACGCCCTGCTGGAAGCGGGTCAAGCGGCTGGAGGAAGAGGGCTATATCGAGAGCCGCGTGGCCATCGTCAACCGGCAAAAAGTGGGCTTGCCCGTGACCGTGTTCGTCAGCGTGCGCACCGGGCAGCACGACGAGAAATGGCTGCGCCGCTTTGCCGCCGCCATCATCGTCCTGCCCGAAGTCCAGGAATTTCACCGCATGAGCGGCGACATCGATTACCTGCTGAAAGTCGTCACCACCGACATCAAGGGCTACGACACCTTTTATAAAAAACTCATCAAGGCAGTGCAGCTGACGGGCGTGTCATCCGCCTTTTCCATGGAACAAATCAAGTGCAGCACGGAATTGCCGCTGGAATTGATCGCCCACGGCTTGCCTATCTGACGCATTTTCAAGCATCGCCGTTCATGCATGAAAAATTCACATGCTTGCCCGTTTTTTACGTTGCTGCATTGCAACATAAATTAACGAAAGGCAGCGACGCAAGGGCATGGCAGGAAGCGCTGCCGGTATACTGGCGCCTTGTCTGCCCGCCGCGCAGACCCTAGTCCAAGGTTCTCCATGTCACTGCTCCGCCGCCTCTCCATCCAGAAAAAATTGCTGTTCAGCATGGGCCTGTGCCTGCTGCTCTTCATGGCGATTTCCTCGTTCCTCAGCGTGCGCATGAGCAGCGATTACGTGCGCGAGCGCGTCGTCGGCCAGGAATTGCCGGCCCAGGTGGGCGAGATCCGCAACGACGTGCTGCGCCAGATCAGCCAGCCCCTGTCCGTGGTGCAGACCATGGCCAACGACGTCTACCTGCAAGACTGGGAAGACGCGGGCCTGCCCGACAGCGGCATTGCCACCTTCCAGCGCTACGCCACCGTCGTCAAGGACAAGAACAAGGCGGCCTCGATCAACTGGGCTTCCGCCAGCACGGGCAAGTATTTCACCGCCGATGGCTTGCTGCGCACCCTGGACAAGAACCAGGCCGCTGACCAATGGTTTTATCGCTTGCTGGCCGGCGACAAGGCGTACACGCTCGACATCGACAAGGCAGAAAACTCCAGCGACCTCATGCTGTATCTGAATGCGCGCGGCCAGACGGCGGGCGGCAGGCAGGTCGCCGCCGGCCTGGGCCTGTCCATCAATGCACTGGCCGACACCATCCGCAGCTACAAGATCGGCCAGACGGGCCATGTCTACCTCGTACGCGCCAACGGCGTCGTGCTGGTGCACCGCGACACGGCCCTGGCCGATGGCAAGCATCAGCTCAAGGAAATGCCCGGCGTTGGCGAGGCCCTGAGCAAGAACCTGCTCACCGGCAACAAATACGCTTCTGCCATCTACGACGCGCCGGCGGGACGCCAGTTCATCGCCGCCTCCTTCGTGCCGGAACTGAATCTGTATGTGATGGCGGAAGTGCCGGAGACGGAAGTGCTGGGCAATGTCACGCGCTCGGCCCTGATCGCCGCATTGATCGCCGGCCTCGTTGGCGGCGGCATCGCCCTGTGCGTCATTTACGTCATCAGCCGCGCCATCGCCGCGCCCGTCGCGCGGGCGGCCGACATGCTCGGCGAGATCGCCAGCGGCAACGGCGACCTGAGCCGCCGCATGCCCGTCGAGTCGGAAGACGAAGTCGGTGCGCTGGCCGCCGCCTTCAACCGATTCGTCGCGTCGCTGAACGTGACGATACGCGAAGTTCGCTACAGTACCGGGGCCATTGCGAGTGCATCGAGCCAGATCGCCTCGGGCAACCTGGACCTGTCGTCACGCACGGAAGCCCAGGCATCGAGCCTGGAAGAAACGGCTGCCGCCATGGAAGAGCTGACATCGACCGTGAAACAGAATGCGGATAACGCGCGCCAGGCCAACCAATTGGTGGTATCGGCCTCGAGCCATGCCGTCAAGGGCGGCGAAGTGGTAGGCCAGGTGGTGCAGACGATGGGCGCAATTACGGAAAGTTCGCGCAAGATCGCCGATATTATCGGCGTGATCGATGGTATTGCCTTCCAGACCAATATTTTGGCGCTGAACGCGGCGGTGGAAGCGGCCCGCGCGGGCGAGCAGGGCCGCGGCTTTGCCGTGGTGGCCACGGAAGTGCGCAACCTGGCACAACGTTCGGCGGCGGCGGCGAAGGAAATCAAGGACCTGATCGTCGACTCCGGCAGCAAGGTGGAAGCGGGCAGCAGGCTGGTCGATTCCGCCGGCGCCACCATGCAGGACATCGTCGTCTCCGTGCAGCGGGTCGCCGACCTGATGGGTGAAATCGCTTCGGCCAGCCAGGAGCAAAGCCAGGGCATCGCGCAAGTCAATGCCACGGTCACGCAGATGGATGATGCGACCCAGCAAAATGCGGCGCTGGTGGAAGAAGCGGCGGCGGCCGCCCAGTCCCTGCAGGATCAGGCCGGCCGGCTGGCACAGGTGGTGAGCGTCTTCAAACTGGATGAGTCGGGCCACGCAAGCGCACCGCAGGCCATGCCAGCCTCCACCGGCAAACCGGCGCGGCCCGCGGCCAGGCTCACCGCCCAGCCCGTAGCACCGGCCAGACCCGCCCCTGCGTTCAGCCGCAAGGCAGCGGCGGGCGAGGAGTGGGAAGAGTTTTAAGCGAACTTGTTAAGCGAACTAAATGGCCGGCGCCTTGACGCTGGCCGCTTGCTTGAAGAAATCATAAATGCCGCTCTCGCTCATGCGGCGGGCATTGGCCAGTTCGCCGCCCTTGGTGGCGTACAGTACCTGGTTGTTGTCGCTGGACACCAGCACGGCAGCCGGAATGCCCTTCTTCAAGGGATTGCCATAGGCGTGCGCCACGTCCAGGTTATGGTCAAAGTTGCCCACGTCGACCTTGACGACCTTGAATTGCTGCTGCATCAATTCTGCGTTTTTCCCCTCTTTCAAGGCCTTGTCGAGCGCGCGGCAATCCTCGCACCAGTTGGCGCCAAAGATCAGCAGCACGGGCACGTGGGCGGCCTTGGCTTCCGCCAGCGCATGGGCCACGTCGGCCTTGGCATCGGCCGCCGCGTTGTACGGCAAGTGCGGCGTGGCGACAGGGTTGCTCGGTGTTGGGGCGGCGGCAACGGCGGTGCCGGCCAGCAGCACACTGGCGAGAACGGTGGAAAGGATGGAAACGCGCATGCGGAGCTCCTGTGAAATCAGCGTGAGGCCGGCTGGACAGATGCCAGCGGGCATGACCATTTAGAATATGCCTGCTTGTCGGAAATATCTACAATTTAATTGCACTGTGCTTATACGAAAAACGCATAAGCAAAGCCTGGAGCATGCATCGAGCACCCAAGGCACCCTGCCCCAGCCCCTGTGGGATGCCGCGCGCATGCTGCGCAGCGCCTTCCCGGACGGTATCCCCCTCATGGCGTATTTCCCCGTGCTGGCCTTGCTGTACGAACACTTTTCCGATCGCCACCTCGCCGAACTGTTGGCGCACGTCACGGGCAAGGATGCGGCGCGGGTGCTCAATGACATCCCTGCCAGCGTCGGCAACAGGCCCGGCAGCGCCGCCGCCGAAGCCCTCAAGAAGTTGCTGGAGCAGCATGGCTTGCTGGCAATCCGCGCCGAAGACTAGTGCCATCCGGCAGCGAAACGGCACGCATGGGATAATGGCGGGCTTAACTGAGCAACGCGTCTGGAACGCGCCCTCCCCACCATGACGACTTCTTTCCTGGCACGCTGGCTGCCACAACCGAACAACGGCAGCCGCCGCGAACAATTGCGCGCCTGCGCGGGCGCCATCTGCGGCTTGCTGCTCACTGGCCTCATCTGCCATTTCCTGCTGGCCCCCGACAGTGCCAGCGTCTACCTGATCGCCCCCATGGGCGCCTCCGCCGTGCTGCTGTTCTGCCTGCCGGCCAGTCCCCTGGCGCAACCGTGGTCCGTGGTGGGCGGCAATGTCGTCTCCGGCCTGGTGGGCATGGCCTGCGTCAAGTGGCTGGGACCCAGCGTGGGCGTGGCGGCGCTGGCCGCCTGCCTGGCCATTGGCGCCATGTTCGCCCTGCGCTGCCTGCATCCGCCGGGCGGGGCCGTCGCGCTCACCACCGTCGTCGGCGGCGCCAGCGTGCATGCGGCCGGCTTCGAGTTCGTCTTCATCACCGTGCTGTTCAATTCGGCCGTGCTGGTCGCCTGCGCCGTGCTGTACAACAACCTGACGGGACGCCGCTACCCGCATACCCAGCAGCTGGCCACGCCCCATCCGCACGCCACCAGGGACGCGACTCCCAGCACGCGCCTGGGCTTTTCGCCGGACGACCTCGATGCCGTGCTGCGCCAGCACGGCGAAGTGCTCGACATCAGCCGCGATGATCTGCAAGCCATTTTCCTGCAAACGGAAATGCGCGCCTACCAGCGCCGCTTCGGCGTCGTCACCTGCGCCGACATCATGTCGAAAGACGTGCTCAGCGTGGAATTCGGCACGCCATTGGATATTGCCTGGCGCACCATGCGCGAGCACGACGTGGGTGCCCTGCCCGTCGTCAACCGGGCAAACAGGGTCATCGGCATCATCACGCAGACGGATTTTTTGCGCCATGGCGGCCTCGACGATTACCAGGGCATGCGCCAGCGCCTGCGCAGCCTGCTGCAGCGCAGCGGCCTCTCCCACAGCGACAAGCCGGAAGTGGTGGGCCAGCTGATGACGCCATCGCCGCACACGGCACGCCTGGGTACGCCCATCATCGACCTGGTGCCCCTGATGGCCGACGCCGGCTACCACCATATTCCCATCCTTGACGATGACGAACGGCTGGCCGGCATCATCAGCCAGTCCGACCTGATGGCGGCCTTATATGAAAGCCGCTTTGCCGAGGCGGCCGCATGACACCGTTCCCGGCGCTGCTGTCCGGCGCCGCTGGCGGACCGTCCGGCACGCCCGTGAGCGCACATTTCTTCGGCGCCCAGCTGCTCATCGATGCACCCCGTTTCTCCGTCGATGTGGCGCAGCTGGTCATCAGCGTGGGCGGCGTCGACGGCCCCGAACTGTTCCTGAACTGGCTTGACGGGCAAGGCCGGCAAGCATCGCTCAAGCCGCTGGGGATGGACGCCATCGCCATCGTCCTGCGCGAAGCGCCGCCGGCGCTGCAGCCGCAACTGCAACGCCTGTGGAACGAACGCCGGCGCAACCGGCGGCAAGTGTCGACCTGGCTGAGCGGCTTGACGGGCGCGGCCGTCGCGGCCGCCGCCCTGCTGTGGTGGCAGGGCGGCAACGCCGTCGGCGCGCTGGCGCACCTGATTCCCCTGTCGACGGAACAGCAGCTGGGCGAACTGGCCCTGTCGCAAGTACGCGCGCAGGGCGGCCTCAGCGACAGCGGCGCGGCACAGCAGACGGTGCAGGACATCGGCCAGAAGCTGACGGCCCGTTCGCGCTACGCCTACCGCTGGCTGGTCAAGAACGATGACAGCGTCAACGCCTTTGCCATGCCCGGCGGCATCATCGTCGTGCATACGGGCTTGCTGCGCCAGGCGGCCGACCCGGGAGAACTGGCCGGCGTCCTGGCGCATGAAGTCCAGCACGTGGAACAGCGTCATTCGCTACGGCAAATGATCAGCAGCCTGGGCTGGGGCGCGCTGGTGGGCGTGACCATCGGCGACATCAGTGCCGTGGCCGCCATGCTGGCGCACCAGGCGGGCACCCTGTATTTCAGCCGCGACATGGAGGAAGAAGCGGACCGGCTGGGTTTGCTCGCCTTGCAGCGCGCGCGCATCCGTCCCGACGGCATGCTGACTTTCTTTCAGAAACTCGGTGACGAGGACAAGACCAGCATGCCGGGCTGGATCTCGTCGCACCCGCAAACGGCAGCACGCGCCCAGCAGATTCGCGCGCGGATCGCCGCCACGCCCTGCCCCGCCTGCGTCCCGTTGGTCAGCCAGCACTGGCAGGCGATGAAGGCGGCCCTGCCGCCTACGGCAAAATAGCAACATTCCTCTCGCACAATTTATCCAAACGCGCTGGGCAATGGCGTATGCTTACGCCCCGGCTGCTCCTTCGCGACCGGCCATCCCGACCCGCTACGCCTCCGTTCATTCTCCTCCTTACAAAGGACATCGCGCATGAAGCATCGTTTTGCCGCCGGCACCCTCGGCACCCTGGCCGTTTCCCTGTTACTTGCCCATGCGCCCATGGCGCAAGCGGTCCAGCCCGCTGCCAAGGCAGCCGTCGCGCCCGCGGTCAGTGCCCCCAAGGCCAAGCAGCAGCTGCAAGTGCTGGCCGACCAGTATTACGATGCATCGGCTCGCTTCGATCCGATCAGTGCCACGGAGAGCGGCGACAACCGTTTTGACGACCAGCTCGGCTCGACCATCGTCCCCGCCGCGCGCGCGAAGCAATTTGCCCTGTACCGCCAGTACCAGAAAACGCTGCGCGCCATCCCGCGCACGCAACTGGCCCAGCAGGACCAGATCAATTACGACATTCTCGACTATGAACTGGCCACGGCGCTGAGCTTCGAGCGCTTCCCCGAATACCTGCTGCCCCTGAACCAGATGGACAGCATGCCCGTCACCCTGGCCAATTATGCGGGCGGCGAGGCATCGCAGCCGCTGACCACGGTCAAGGAGTATGACGCTTACCTGAGCCGTATCGGCCAGTTGCCGGGCTGGATAGACCAGGCCATCGCCAACATGAAGGTCGGCATGCAAAAAGGCATCGTGCTGCCGAAGGCGCTGACGGAATCGGCATTGCCGCAATTCAAGAAACTCGTCAGTGCGACGCCGCAGGAGAGCGTCTACTACACCCCCATCAAGAACTTGCCGGCCGGCTTTTCGGATGCGGACAAGGCCCGCCTGACGCAAACGTACACCGTCATCATCCAGGCCAAGCTGATGCCGGCCCTGCAGCGCCTAGCCACCTTCATGGAGCAGGAGTACCTGCCGGCGGGCCGCAGCAGCAGCGGCTGGAGCGCCCTGCCCGATGGTGCCGCCTGGTACCAGGCGCGCGTGGCCAGCAGCACCACGACGGACATGCAGCCGGAGCAGATCCACGCCATCGGCTTGCGCGAAGTGGCGCGCATCCAGGAGCAATACGCCATCGTCGGACCGAAGATGGGCTACAACGGCCCGGCCGCCGGCTTGCCCGTGTGGGTCTCGGAGCAGGCGAAATACCGCCCGTTTAAGACGGAACAGGAAGTGCTGGACGTGTATCGCAAGCTGAACGTGCTGCTCGACAGCAAGTTGCCGGCCCTGTTCACCCTCGTGCCGAAAGCACCGCTGGACTTGCGTCTGGAACCTGAACTGAGCCGCGACACGGCCGCCGACCACTACACGGCCCCGGCCGCCGACGGATCGCGTCCCGGCGTGTTCTGGTCCGTCGTCACGGATCCGAAGCAATATGGCGACACGGGCATGACCACCCTGTTCCTGCACGAAGGCAAGCCGGGCCACCATTTCCACCTGGCGCTGGTGCAGGAGATGGACTTGCCGAACTTCCGCCGCTTCGGCGGCAACAATGCCTTCACGGAAGGCTGGGCCCTGTATGCGGAAACGCTGGGCAAGGAAATGGGCCTGTTCGACGATCCGGCCCAGTATTTCGGTCACTTGAACGACGAGATGCTGCGCGCCGTGCGCCTGGTGGTCGACACCGGCCTGCATACCAAGGGCTGGACGCGCGAACAGACGATCAAATACATGCGCGACACCCTCGGCTACGACGCCGTGGCAAAAAGCGAAACGGAGCGCTACATGGCCTGGCCTGGCCAGGCGCTGGGCTACAAGATCGGCGCGCTGAAGATCGTGGAACTGCGCCAGCGGGCGCAAAAAGCCTTGGGCGACAAGTTCAGCCTGCCGAAGTTCCACGAAGTGGTACTCAGCGACGGTACCCTGCCCCTGAAACTGCTGGAAGCCAAGGTCGACCGATGGATCGCGCAGCAGAAGTAAGACGCAACGCCTGACGGCAAAACGGCAGCACCTTGACGGGGCTGCCGTTTTTTTTCGCCTGCGGCCGGCAGCTACACCAGCAGCGCGGCGCTCATCGAGCGCACTTCCTCGGCCGATTCGGCCAGGATGCTTTGCAGGGTTTCGTTATCGATAATGAAATCGATGACGGAGTCGGAGGGTGTGAGCATTTCCACGAAGGTGGCCTGCAGCGGCGAGGGCACGGGGGAAAGTTGCTTGGCCAACAATAAGGTATCGAGCAGCGAGTCGGGCGGGATCGACAGCAGTCCATCCCGCAAGCCTTCGATGGCGTCGCTGACGGCCAGCGGGATCAGCAGCTTCTTCATGACTTCGCGGGAAATGATTTCTTCCGCCGATTCCATCCAGTGATCCGTATCGTCATCGAGCAAGCCGGGAAACTCGTCGGCCCGCGACAGCAGGTAAAAGCCGCCCACCTCATGCACGATGCCGGCGAATAGCGCCGTATCGGGATCGACATGGGTGACGCGGCGCGCAATCACGTGGGCCAGCGCCGCCACGTGCGCCGTGTGCTCCCACAGCTGGGTCGCTTTCTGACGCAAGGCAGGGTCGATGATCTTGCTGCCGAACTGCCGCACCACCATGGCCGCCACCAGCGCATACAGGTTGCGGTAGCCCATGCGCATGACGGCGGCGCGCACGCTGGTGACGGGCGCCGCTTCGCCGCGGCTGTAGACGGCTGAATTGGCCAACGCCACCGTCCGCGCTGCCAGCAGCGGTTCGGCCAGGACCAGCTTGATGGCATGGTCGATATGGCAATCCGGCTCGGCCAGGGCCAATTGCAATTGCAATGCGGAATTCACGCTGGTGGGGAACGTCAATTCCCCCCGCACGGCCTGGGAAACAATCAAACCAAACGCCTGTAATTTATTCATCATACGATCAGTCCGTCTCAGAAATTATTCTGGAAATCAATACTCTGTTTATAGCAGAAATTCATTGCCAGGCCCGGTCTTTATCAAACAGATGGCATGCCATCGGACTGAAGCAGATTATCCGGCATTGCCAGCGCCTGCAGGGTCAATTCATCGCCGATGACAAACAGCTTGGGCTGCTGTAATACCTGCAGCAGAAATGGCTGGCCTTCGCGCAGCCGGCGCCGATAATCAGCCAGCGTATATAAGTTGGGATTGATTTTACGCCGCAAGGTTCGTTCAGCAGGGGCAAGTCCCGTCAACAGATCGCCATAATTGGCCTCTTCAGCCACCAGCAGCAAGTCGATGGGACTGCCCGGCACATCCTGGCCCTTTGCCGTGGCGCCATACACGAATGCCAGTTGCCATTGCGCGCGCACAGGAGCCAGGGTGCTGCTGAGCACGCCGACAAGACCGAAGGTCTTTTGCACCAGGCCACTCAACTCCGGATAGACCAGGCTTTCCTTGTTGGGCCAGAAGCGCCGCACATTGCCGATGCGTTCGGATGTGATCAGCCCGGAATCATGCAGCCGGCGCAGTTCCCGCTGCGCCGAAGCGCTGCCCAGGCCCGTCAGGCGCATGATTTCGTTCAAATGAAAGCCTTCATTCACGCGGACAAAGAGCAATCCCAGCAGTTTTTGCTGGGCAGGGGTAAACAGGGCTTGGGCAATCATGCGCCAAATCTTAGCATGAATAAACTGGAAACTGGCACAGCGAGGATAATAGCGGCGCAGGGCACAACATCAAGAAATAGTCATTGTCCATGGCGAACGCGCCTTCGCGGACCGATGGACCGGCATCGGGCAACATGGCGGCAAGCAGCTGCCTCCACGCTCGCCGCACCGATCGTCCTTCACCACACTGGTGCTGAAGCCGCATGCTGCATTCGCTCTCCCTATTGTATGCATCCCGATCCGGTAAAAAATGACTTCTTTATTGCTTATTCAATTACTTCATTGGCGTTTAGAAAATAAAAAAAGAAAGCCATATAAAATAATAATTGTGCTCACAATTCCAGCGGCGTGTTCAAACAATGGCATTACGCATCTGGCCGCCCCTTTTATTGGCCGCTCCAATTAATAAATAGAATGTCTTCATAAAAATAGCAGGCATAAAAAAACGGCACCCGAAGGTGCCGTTCTTGTCAGCTAGCAGCGTAGATTACGCTTCGTCGCCGTGGTGTTGCTGGATCTCGATATCCTGCAGGGCTTCGGCAGCTTCGCCAGCCAGCGAGGCTTTCTCGGCCAGCAGCAGTGCTTGACGCTCTTCCACTTCCCACGCTTCCTTCTCTTTGCGTGCGCGGTGGAAGGCCAGGCCCGTACCGCCAGGAATCAGGCGGCCGACGATGACGTTCTCTTTCAGGCCGCGCAGACCATCGCGCTTGCCCATGATCGCCGCTTCGGTCAGCACGCGGGTGGTTTCCTGGAACGATGCGGCCGAGATGAACGAATCGGTCGACAGCGATGCCTTGGTAATACCCAGCAAGACGTTCTCGTAGGTCGCAGGAATCTTGTTCTCCGACGTGACGCGATCGTTCTCGTCCAGCAGTTCCGAACGCTCTACCTGCTCGCCAACGATATAGTTGGTGTCGCCGGCATTGACGATCTGAACACGGCGCAGCATCTGACGCACGATCACTTCGATGTGCTTGTCATTGATCTTCACGCCTTGCAGACGGTACACGTCCTGCACTTCGTCAACGATGTAGCGTGCCAGCGCTTCGATACCCAGCAGACGCAGGATGTCTTGCGGATCGGCCGGGCCGTCCACGATCATCTCGCCCTTGTTCACGACTTGGCCGTCATGCACCAGCACTTGTTTGTCCTTGGTAATCAGGAACTCATGCTTGTTGCCGTCCATGTCCGTGATTTCCAGACGCTGCTTGCCCTTGGTTTCTTTACCGAACGCAACCGTACCCGTGACTTCCGCCAGCATACCGGCATCTTTCGGCGAGCGTGCTTCGAACAGTTCCGCAACGCGTGGCAGACCACCGGTAATATCGCGCGTTTTTTGCGATTCGGTCGGGATACGTGCCAGCACTTCACCCACCGATACCTGTTGACCGTCCTTCACCATGATCAGCGCGCCGACCTGGAAGCCGATCGCCACCGAGTGTTCGGTGCCGGCGATCTTGACTTCTTCGTTCGCGTCGTTGATCAGCTTGACTTGCGGACGCAGGGTCTTGGTCAGCGAACCGCGACGTTTCGCATCGATCGCCACCAGGGTGGACAGACCGGTCACTTCGTCGACCTGACGGGCTACGGTGACGCCTTCTTCGACGTTCTCGAAACGCACTTGACCGGCGTATTCGGTAATGATCGGACGGGTCAGCGGATCCCACGTTGCCAGGGCCGTACCGGCCTTGATGACCATGCCGTCCTTGACGATCAGGGTCGCACCGTACGGTACTTTATGACGCTCACGCTCACGGCCATGGTCGTCGGTAATCAGCACTTCGCCGGAACGGGAAATGACGATTTGCGCGCCCTTGCCGTTCGTCACGTAACGCATGGTTGCCGTGAAGCGGATGGTACCGTTCGACTTGGCTTCCACCGACGATGCCACTGCCGCACGCGATGCCGCACCACCAATGTGGAACGTACGCATGGTCAGCTGGGTACCAGGCTCACCAATCGACTGCGCTGCCACCACACCGACGGCTTCGCCGGCGTTGACCAGCATGCCGCGGCCCAGGTCGCGGCCATAGCACTTGGCGCACAGGCCGAAGCGCGTGTCGCAAGTCAGTGGCGTACGGACCTTGACTTCATCGATGGACAGACGCTCGATCTCTTCGACCATGTCTTCGTCCATCAGGGTGCCGGCGTCATACAGGGTTTCCTGGGTTTCAGGATTGACGACGTCATGCACCACCACGCGGCCGAGGATACGGTCGCGCAACGGTTCGATGACTTCACCACCTTCGACCAGGGCCTTCATGACGGTACCGTTCATGGTGCCGCAATCGTCCTCGATGACCACCAGATCTTGCGTCACGTCGACCAGACGACGCGTCAGGTAACCGGAGTTAGCCGTTTTCAGCGCCGTATCGGCCAGACCTTTACGAGCGCCGTGGGTCGAAATGAAGTACTGCAACACGTTCAGGCCTTCGCGGAAGTTCGCGGTAATCGGCGTTTCGATAATCGAACCATCCGGTTTGGCCATCAGACCACGCATACCGGCCAACTGGCGAATCTGGGCTGCGGAACCGCGCGCGCCGGAGTCGGCCATCATGTAAATGGCGTTGAACGATTCCTGCGTCGACTGGGTACCGTCGCGGCGGACCACGTCTTCGACTTTCAGCTGGTCCATCATGGCCTTGCCGACTTCATCGGAGGTCTTGCCCCAGATATCGACGACCTTGTTGTAACGTTCGCCGGCGGTCACCAGACCCGAAGCGTATTGCTGTTCGATCTGCTTGACTTCCGATTCGGCCGTCGCGATCAAGGTAACTTTTTGAGGCGGTACCAGCATGTCGTCGACGCAGATCGAGATACCGGCGCGTGTCGCCAGGCGGAAACCCGATTGCATCAGTTTGTCGGCGAACACCACGGTGGCGCGCAGGCCGCACTTGCGGAACGACGTGTTGATCAGCTTGGAAATTTCTTTCTTTTTCAGCGCGCGGTTCAGCACCGAGAAAGGCAGGCCTTTCGGCAGAATTTCCGACAGGATCGCACGACCGATCGTCGTTTCGTAGCGCGTTACCGTCTTCTCGAATTCGCCCGTTTCGGCGTTTTTCGGGTATTCGGTAATACGCACGGTTACGCGGGTCGTCAGCTCGACTTCCTTGTTGTCGTAGGCGCGGATCACTTCCGACACGTCAGGGAACATCATCCCTTCGTTCTTCGCATTGATCGCTTCGCGGGTCGCGTAGTACAGACCCAGCACGATATCCTGGGACGGCACGATCGACGGTTCGCCGTTCGATGGGAACAGGATGTTGTTCGATGCCAGCATCAGGGTGCGTGCTTCCATCTGCGCTTCGATCGACAGAGGAACGTGGACCGCCATTTGGTCACCGTCAAAGTCGGCGTTGAATGCGGCGCAGACGAGCGGATGCAGCTGGATGGCCTTGCCTTCAATCAGGACTGGCTCGAACGCCTGGATACCCAGACGGTGCAGCGTCGGTGCGCGGTTCAACATGATCGGATGTTCACGGATCACGTCTTCCAGGATGTCCCACACGACCGGCTCTTGAATCTCGACCAGCTTTTTCGCCGCCTTGATCGTGGTTGCCAGGCCCATCAGTTCCAGTTTATTGAAAATGAATGGTTTGAACAGTTCCAGCGCCATCAGTTTCGGCAAGCCGCACTGATGCAGTTTCAATTGCGGGCCCACGACGATGACCGAACGACCGGAGTAATCGACGCGTTTGCCCAGCAAGTTTTGACGGAAACGGCCGCCCTTGCCCTTGATCATCTCTGCCAGCGATTTCAGCGGACGCTTGTTGGCGCCGGTCATCGCTTTACCGCGACGGCCGTTGTCCAGCAGCGAATCGACCGCTTCTTGCAGCATGCGCTTTTCGTTGCGCGTGATGATCTCTGGAGCGCGCAGCTCCATCAGGCGTTTCAGACGGTTGTTACGGTTGATGACGCGGCGATACAGATCGTTCAGATCCGAGGTCGCGAAACGGCCGCCATCCAGCGGTACCAGCGGACGCAGTTCCGGCGGCAGCACTGGCAGCACTTCCATGATCATCCAGTCAGGCTTGATGCCCGAACGTTGGAACGCTTCCAGCACTTTCAGGCGCTTCGCGTATTTCTTGATCTTGGCTTCGGATTTCGATTCCTTCAGTTCCACGCGCAGGGTTTCGGCATCGCGGTGGATGTCGATCGAGCGCAGCAGTTCACGGATACCTTCGGCGCCCATGAAGGCGGTGAAGTCGTCGCCGTACTCTTCGTACTTGGCGGCGTAGTCGTCTTCCGACATGATCTGGCACTTCTTCAGCGGGGTCATGCCTGGATCGGTCACGACGTATGCTTCAAAGTACAGCACGCGTTCGATGTCCCGCAGGGTCATGTCCAGGACCATGCCCAGACGCGACGGCAGCGATTTCAGGAACCAGATGTGCGCGGTCGGCGAGGCCAGCTCGATGTGGCCCATGCGCTCGCGGCGCACCTTGGCCAAGGTGACTTCGACGCCGCACTTTTCGCAGATCACGCCGCGGTGTTTCAGGCGCTTGTACTTGCCGCACAGGCATTCGTAATCCTTGATCGGGCCAAAGATCTTGGCGCAGAACAGGCCATCGCGCTCAGGCTTGAAGGTACGATAGTTGATGGTTTCCGGCTTTTTGACTTCGCCGTAGGACCACGAACGGATTTTCTCAGGCGAAGCGAGACCGATCTTGATTGCATCGAAGGTCTCGTTGGTCTGTACTTGCTTGAATAGATCGAGCAGTGCTTTCATGTATCACTCCAGAGGTGATTAAATTTCTATATTCCTGAGACTACATTGCCCGGCATGGTTTCCCAGCCGGGCTTTGTGTTTCCCAAACCAAATGACAGGTGGCTGTCTTTTAGTTGCGTTCGAGGTCGATATCGATACCCAGCGAACGGATTTCCTTGACCAGCACGTTGAACGATTCCGGCATGCCGGCGTCGATCACGTGGTCGCCCTTGACGAGGTTCTCGTACACTTTGGTACGGCCATTCACGTCATCGGACTTGACGGTCAACATCTCTTGCAAGACATACGACGCGCCATACGCTTCCAGTGCCCAGACTTCCATCTCACCGAAACGCTGACCACCGAACTGGGCTTTACCACCCAGTGGCTGTTGCGTCACCAGCGAGTAAGGACCGGTCGAACGCGCATGCATCTTGTCATCGACCAAGTGATGCAGTTTCAGCATGTGCATGACGCCGACAGTGACCTTGCGCTCGAAGGCTTCACCGGTGCGACCGTCATACATGGTCACCTGGTTCTTCGATGCGGTCATGCCCAGGTTCTTGGCGATGTCGTCCGGATACGCCAGGTCCAGCATGCGGCGGATCTCTTCTTCATTGGCGCCGTCGAACACTGGCGTGGCGAATGGAACACCTTTTTTCAGGTTTTCCGCCAGCTTCATGATCTCTTCGTCGTCGAAGTCGTTCAACTCTTCGGCACGGCCGTTGTCGTTGTAGATCGTCGTCAGGTACTTGCGCACTTGCTCGACCTTGGTTTGCGCCTTCAGCATTTCGCCGATGCGGATACCCAGACCCTTGGCAGCCCAGCCCAAGTGCGTCTCGAGAATCTGACCAACGTTCATCCGCGAAGGAACGCCCAGCGGGTTCAGCACAACGTCGGCTGGCGTGCCGTCGGCCATGTATGGCATATCTTCCACAGGAACAATACGGGAAACCACACCCTTGTTACCGTGGCGACCTGCCATCTTGTCGCCCGACTGCAGGCGGCGTTTCACGGCCAGGTACACCTTGACCATTTTTTGCACGCCTGGTTGCAGCTCATCGCCTTGTGTCAGTTTCTTGCGCTTCTCTTCGAAGGCCAGATCGAACTGGTGACGCTTCTCGTTGATCGATTCCTTGATCGCTTCCAGCGCGACCGCTGCATCGTCGTCCGCAGGGCGGATGTCGAACCAGTGGTACTTGTCCAGATCGGCCAGGTATTCCTTGGTGATCTTGGCGCCTTTCGACAGCTTTTTAGGGCCACCGTTGACAACTTTGCCAATCAGCATTTTTTCCAGACGCTGGAAGGCATCGCCTTCGACGATACGCATCTGGTCGTTCAAGTCCAGACGGAAACGTTTCAGTTCGTCATCGATAATTTGCTGGGCACGCTTGTCGCGCACGATGCCTTCACGGGTGAAGACTTGCACGTCGATCACGGTACCGATCATGCCCGAAGGCACGCGCAGCGACGTGTCTTTCACGTCCGAAGCTTTTTCGCCGAAAATCGCGCGCAGCAGCTTCTCTTCCGGGGTCAGCTGGGTTTCGCCTTTTGGCGTCACTTTACCGACCAGGGTGTCGCCGGCCTGGACTTCCGCGCCGATGTAGACGATACCGGATTCATCCAGACGAGCCAGCTGGTTTTCCGCCAGGTTCGAGATGTCGCGCGTAATTTCTTCCGCGCCCAGTTTCGTGTCACGTGCGACTACCGACAACTCTTCGATATGAATCGAGGTGTAGCGGTCGTCCTTGACGACGTTTTCCGAGATCAGGATCGAATCTTCGAAGTTCAGACCATTCCATGGCATGAAGGCCACGGTCATGTTCTGGCCCAGTGCCAATTCACCCAGGTCGGTCGATGCGCCGTCGGCGATCACGTCGCGCTTGGCAACACGGTCGCCCACTTGCACGATAGGACGCTGGTTGATGTTGGTATTCTGGTTCGAACGGGTGTACTTGATCAGGTTGTAGATGTCGACGCCCACTTCACCAGCTTGCGCTTCGTCATCGTTGACGCGAATCACGACACGGCCCGCATCGATGTAATCGACGATACCGCCACGCAGCGCTTGCACGGTGGTGCCCGAGTCGACCGCAACGGTGCGTTCGATACCGGTACCGACCAGCGCTTTTTCCGGACGCAAGCAAGGCACGGCCTGGCGTTGCATGTTGGCGCCCATCAATGCACGGTTCGCATCATCGTGTTCGAGGAACGGAATCAGCGAGGCAGCGACGGAAACGATCTGGCCCGGCGCCACGTCCATGTACTGGATGCGCTCTGGGGATACCAGGATGGTTTCGCCGGCTTCACGGGCCGAGACCAGTTCATCGGACAGCATGCCGGCGTCGTTGATGGTCGCATTCGCCTGAGCGATGATGTAGCGGCCTTCTTCGATGGCGGACAGGTAGTCGATCTGATCGGTAATCTTGGAGCCTTCGACCTTGCGGTATGGGGTTTCCAGGAAGCCGTATTCATTCAGGCGGGCATACAGAGCCAGCGAGTTGATCAGACCAATGTTCGGACCTTCCGGTGTCTCGATCGGGCAGACGCGGCCGTAGTGGGTCGGATGCACGTCGCGCACTTCAAAGCCGGCGCGTTCGCGTGTCAGACCGCCGGGTCCCAGAGCCGATACGCGGCGCTTGTGGGTAATTTCCGACAGAGGATTGGTTTGGTCCATAAACTGCGACAACTGGGACGAACCGAAGAACTCCCGAATCGCGGCCGAAATCGGCTTCGAGTTGATCAGGTCGTGCGGCATCAGGTTGTCCGCTTCGGCTTGGCCGAGGCGTTCCTTGACGGCGCGCTCAACACGCACCAGGCCGGCGCGGAATTGATTTTCGGCCAGTTCGCCCACGCAACGTACGCGACGGTTACCCAGGTGATCGATATCGTCGACTTCGCCGCGGCCATTGCGCAGTTCCACCAGGATCTTGATCACGGCCAGCACGTCTTCGTTCGACAGCGTCATGGCGCCCGTCAGTTCATCGCGGCCAATGCGGCGGTTGAACTTCATGCGACCCACGGCCGACAGGTCGTAGCGGTCCGAATTGTAGAACAGGCCATTGAACAACGCTTCAACGGAATCTTCCGTTGGCGGTTCGCCTGGACGCATCATGCGGTAGATCGCCACTTTCGCGGCCATCTGGTCAGCGGTGTCGTCGATACGCAGGGTTTGCGAGATGTAGGCGCCCTGGTCCAGGTCGTTGGTGTACAAGGTCTGGATTTCGGACACGTTGGCATCGCGCAGGCGGCCCAGCAGGTCTTCCGTCAGCTCATCGTTCGCGGAAGCGACGACTTCGCCGGTGTCGCCATCGACGATGTTCTTCGCCAATACGCGGCCCAGCAGGTAGTCTTCCGGTACGGAAATGTGCTTGATGCCGGCAGCTTCGATATCACGCACGTGTTTGGCGTTAATACGCTTGTCTTTCAGCACCAGGGTCTTGCCCGACTTGTCGACGATGTCGAAACGCGCCACTTCGCCGCGCAGACGCTCGGAGACAAATTCCATCTCCGCGCCTTCGGAGCGCAGGTTGAAATTGTCGAAGACGAAGAAGTTCGCCAGGATTTGCTCGTGCGACATGCCGATGGCTTTGAGCAGGATCGTTACTGGCATCTTGCGGCGGCGGTCGACGCGGAAGAACAGGATGTCTTTCGGGTCGAACTCGAAGTCCAGCCACGAACCGCGGTAAGGAATGATACGCGCGGAGAACAGCAGTTTGCCGGACGAGTGGGTCTTGCCGCGGTCGTGCTCGAAGAACACGCCAGGCGAACGGTGCAGCTGGGAAACGATAACCCGCTCCGTGCCGTTGATGACGAACGAACCGGTGGTCGTCATGAGCGGCAATTCGCCCATGTAGACTTCCTGTTCCTTCATCTCTTTGACGACGGGCTTGGTTGGCGATTCCTTGTCCAGGATCACCAGACGCACTTTCGCGCGCAGCGGCGACGCGAACGTCAGGCCACGTTGTTGACATTCTTTGACGTCAAAGGCAGGATCGCCCAGAACGTACGACAAGAATTCGAGACGCGCAAAACCATTGTGCGAAACGATAGGGAAAATCGAGGTGAAAGCCGACTGCAGGCCATCATTCTTGCGGCCGGACGGTGCTATGTCCTCTTGCAAGAAGCTATGATAAGACTCGAGCTGGGTCGCCAGCAGGAACGGAACGTGGTGAACGTTGGCGCGCTTCGCGAATGATTTGCGAATGCGTTTCTTCTCAGTAAATGAGTAGTGCATGGACACTCCGTGAGTGACAGAAAGGATAGAAAATTCAGGTTTTGCAAGTGTTCGTTTGCACCGCTGCGTGTGACACAGACGAAACCTCAAGGCTCTGCTTTCCGGCTTGAATCGAACAAAACTGCTGCTACAAATACGATACAGACGACAAAGGAGCCAAAGTCGGATTTCCCCCCTTGCGAGGGGAAACCTCAGACTTTGACTCGGGCGCTAACTGACGCCAGTACAGATATTACTTCATCGAAGCGGTTGCGCCGGCTTCAACCAGTTTCTTAACTGCAGCTTCAGCGTCAGCTTTCGACACTGCTTCTTTCACAGTTTTTGGTGCGCCATCGACCAGGTCTTTAGCTTCTTTCAAGCCCAGGCCGGTGATTTCGCGAACTGCTTTAATGACGCCAACTTTGTTTGCGCCGAAGGTGTCCAGAACAACGTTGAACTCGGTTTGCTCTTCAGCAGCTGCTGCTGGGCCTGCTGCAGGACCGGCCGAAGCCATTGCTGCTGCGGACACGCCGAATTTTTCTTCGAATGCTTTAACCAGGTCGTTCAGGTCCATTACGGACATGGCGCTAACTGCTTCCAGGATATCGTCTTTGCTAATTGCCATTTTGAAACTCCTAAATTTATTACGTTAGTTACATCAGATTGGTACTGAGAGAAAAAAGCGCGCGCAATTAAGCGGCTGCTGGGGCTTCTTCTGCTGCTGCTTCTGCAGGAGCTTCGGCGCCTTCGCCTTTTTTCGCTGCCAGGGCAGCCAGACCACGTGCAAAGCCCGAAACCGGAGCCAGCATAACGCCCAACAACTGCGAAATGAGGACTTCACGGCTAGGAATGCTCGCCAACGCGGTGACAGCAGCTGTATCCAGCGGCTTGCCTGCGTAGTTACCTGCTTTGATGACCAGTTTGTCGTTGGTTTTAGCGAAGTCAGCGATGACTTTAGCTGCTGCAACGGCATCGGCCGAGATCGAGTAGATCAACGGGCCGGTCATGGCATCTGCCAGGCTGGCGAATGCGGTACCTTCAACGGAGCGACGAGCCAGAGTGTTTTTCAACACACGCAGGTACACGCCTTGGGCACGCGCTTTAGCACGCAGTTGCGTCAAGTGACCAACCTGGATGCCACGATATTCGGCCACGACGATCGTTTGCGCATTTGCTACTTGTGCGGAAACTTCGGCGACGACGGCCTTTTTGTCATTCAGATTGAGACTCACGGTCAACCTCCTTAAATGATGTTCGGCAATCACAACCGAGTGGTTGAGCGCCTTGCATCGGTTCGAACACGGCGTCCGAAGTCAAGAAGTACTAAACTGAGCGGATGGATTCACGCAGCATGAGGACTACAAAACTTGTTCGGGTACACCATCTGCGTTGGGCACTCCCCGTTGCCGGGAAACCTATTAACCTTCTGCATGTGCGATCGCAGTCGGCCCAACGGTCTTTGATTGTCTGCCTGCCTGGTGCGAACACCGGGCAAACAGCCCAAAGATGCGCCCGCAGCGCCCGAAGGCGCTACAGGACTTGATTCTGTTACTTAAGCTGCCAGGCTAGCCTGGTCAACACGGACGCCAGCGCCCATGGTCGACGACAGCGAAACTTTGCGCAGGTACACGCCTTTGCTCGATGCTGGCTTGGCTTTGTTCAGGGCGTCGATCAGTGCGACCAGATTCGATTTCAGATCTGCGTCAGCGAACGATTTACGGCCGATGGTAGCGTGGATGATACCGGATTTGTCGGTACGGTACTGAACTTGACCGGCTTTCGCGTTTTTCACGGCGGTAGCGACGTCAGGAGTAACAGTGCCAACTTTCGGGTTAGGCATCATGCCGCGTGGGCCCAGGATCTGACCCAGGGTACCAACGATACGCATGGTATCTGGCGAAGCGATCACGATATCGAAAGGCATGTCGCCGGCTTTGATCTGCTCAGCCAGGTCTTCCATACCAACGATGTCGGCGCCAGCTGCTTTAGCAGCTTCTGCTTTTTCGCCCGACGCGAAAACTGCCACGCGTACGGTTTTGCCGGTGCCAGCTGGCAGCACGACGGAGCCGCGCACCACTTGGTCGGATTTCTTAGGATCAACACCCAGTTGTACCGATACGTCGATCGATTCATTGAACTTGGCCGTTGCGCACTCTTTGATCAGAGCGACAGCGTTGTCGAAAGCGTACACTTTGGTACGGTCGACTTTGGCTTTCAAAGCCTTGATACGTTTGGATAACTTAGCCATTATACAACACCTTCCACCGTGATACCAATCGAACGAGCGGAACCAGCGATGGTGCGTACAGCAGCATCCATGTCGGCAGCGGTCAGATCAGGGGTTTTCAATTTAGCGATTTCTTCAGCTTGTGCGCGGGTCAGCGTACCGACTTTGTCGGTATGTGGCTTCGGCGAACCTTTGGTGATCGCAGCAGCTTTTTTGATCAGGTAGGTTGCTGGAGGCGTCTTCATCACGAAGGTGAAGGACTTGTCAGCGAACGCGGTGATCACGACTGGGATCGGCATGCCTGGTTCCATACCTTGGGTCTGCGCGTTGAACGCTTTGCAGAATTCCATGATGTTCAGACCGCGTTGACCCAGAGCTGGACCGATTGGTGGGGATGGGTTTGCTTTACCAGCTGGCACTTGCAGCTTGATAAAACCAATGATTTTCTTTGCCATGATGGCTCCTATCTTGGATTGAGTAGTAGCGCCCCGCCGATCCTACCCTGGCGGGGCTCCTCTGACCGGATTTCGCTGAGACTGCCGCGACGCTCCTGGTGGCGCTTGATAATGCTTAAACTTTTTCGACCTGGCCGAATTCGAGTTCCACCGGGGTGGCACGACCGAAAATGGTGACCGAGACGCGTACTTTGGATTTCTCGTAATTGACTTCTTCGACATTGCCGTTGAAATCGGTAAACGGGCCATCCTTGATGCGCACTTGCTCGCCCACTTCGTACAAGGTCTTCGGACGGGGTTTTTCAACACCTTCCTGCATCTGGCGCATGATGGCATCGATTTCGCGCGCGGAGATCGGCGTCGGCTTGTTCGATTTGCCACCGATGAAACCGGTAACCTTGCTGGTATTCTTGACCAAATGCCAGCTCTCGTCCGTCATTTCCATTTCCACCAGCACATAGCCAGGATAGAAACGACGTTCGGTGACGGACTTCACACCATTCTTGACTTCGACAACTTCTTCGATCGGCACGAGGATCTGGCCGAACTGGTCTTGCATGCCCGCGCGCTCGATGCGCTCGGTCAGTGCGCGCATGACGCTTTTTTCCATGCCGGAATAAGCATGCACGACATACCAGCGCTTGCTGCTCACTGGCACGCTCAGCGCTGCACCAGTATCCGCTGCCGGAGCGTCGCCCGGAACGGATTCGTCCGCCGCTTCATCATGCACATTTTCGCTCATTATTTTTTCCAACCCAGAATTACGTCATACAACAAAAACTCGAGCAATTTATCCGTACCCCACAGGAAAATCGCCATGACCAGCACAAAGGCAAACACGATCGCAGTGATCTGCGTGGCTTCTTTGCGGGTAGGCCAAACGACTTTCTTGGTTTCGCGCACGGCTTCTTTGGCGAAATTGAGAAATTCACGGCCGGTCGTCGAGACATACAAGAGCGCAACAGCAATAACCAAACCAGCCACAAGCGCGCTTGCACGCACCAGAGCTGGTTGGCCTGCCAGGTAATAAAACCCGACTACTCCTGCAATCGCAGCCACTATTGCCAGCGCGACTTTTATCTTGTCACTCGACGTGCTAACGGTTTGCACGGATTGATTTGACATTTTTCTACTTTCGGTGCCCTGCACCTTGACGGTGGCAGGGACGGAGGGCATCGAACCCCCAACCTTCGGTTTTGGAGACCGACGCTCTGCCAATTGAGCTACGTCCCTACGTAAAACTTTCGAGGAGTGCTATTTTACCACCCAGGACGCCCCGGGTGGAAGCATAACATTTCCTTATGCGAGGATTTTTGCAACCACGCCGGCGCCGACGGTACGGCCGCCTTCACGGATAGCGAAGCGCAGACCTTCTTCCATCGCGATCGGGTTGATCAGCTTGACGGTGATCGACACGTTATCGCCTGGCATAACCATTTCTTTGTCTGCTGGCAACTCGATCGAACCAGTTACGTCCGTCGTGCGGAAGTAGAACTGTGGACGGTAGTTGTTGAAGAATGGCGTATGACGGCCGCCTTCATCTTTCGACAGAACATAGATCTCGCCGGTGAAGTGGGCGTGTGGCTTGATCGAGCCTGGTTTTGCCAGAACTTGACCACGTTGCACGTCTTCACGCTTGGTGCCGCGCAGCAGCAGACCAACGTTGTCGCCTGCTTGACCTTGATCCAGCAGCTTGCGGAACATTTCCACGCCGGTGCAAGTCGTTTTGACGGTATCGGTGATGCCGACGATTTCGATCTCTTCGCCGACCTTGATGATGCCGCGCTCGATACGACCGGTTACCACGGTACCGCGACCCGAGATCGAGAACACGTCTTCCACTGGCATCAGGAACGCACCGTCAACAGCGCGCTCTGGCGTTGGGATGTAAGCATCCAGGGCATCGGCCAGACGCAGCACTGCGTCCACGCCCATTTCGCCTTCTTTGCCTTCCAGCGCCATACGTGCCGAACCTTTGATGATTGGCAGGTCGTCGCCTGGGAATTCGTACTTCGACAACAGCTCGCGCACTTCCATTTCGACCAGTTCCAGCAGCTCTGCGTCGTCGACCAGGTCGCACTTGTTCAGGAACACGATGATGTATGGAACGCCAACTTGGCGGGCCAGCAGGATGTGTTCGCGGGTCTGTGGCATTGGGCCGTCAGCTGCGGAGCACACCAGGATCGCGCCGTCCATCTGCGCGGCACCGGTAATCATGTTCTTGATGTAGTCGGCGTGGCCTGGGCAGTCAACGTGAGCGTAGTGACGGGTTTCCGTTTCGTACTCGACGTGGGCGGTGTTAATCGTGATACCGCGCGCTTTTTCTTCTGGAGCCGCATCGATCTGGTCGTATGCTTTGGCTTCGCCGCCGAATTTCTTCGACAGAACCGTTGCGATTGCAGCGGTCAGCGTGGTTTTACCGTGGTCGACGTGGCCGATGGTGCCGACGTTGACGTGCGGCTTGGTCCGTTCGAATTTACCTTTTGCCATTTTGAACTCCTAATGATTTGATTAGATTGCTCAGGCACACGCCCGACGGTCTGGTTTGAATTGCTTCTGTGCTGCCTGCTGCGAATTCTGGTGCCCTTGACGTGGATCGAACACGTGGCCTCTCCCTTACCAAGGGAGTGCTCTACCACTGAGCTACAAGGGCTGTAATTTGTTGCATGCGATGCATCAAGCATCTGAACGGAAACTGGAGCGGGTGAAGGGAATCGAACCCTCGTCGTAAGCTTGGAAGGCTTCTGCTCTACCATTGAGCTACACCCGCGAGGTATCGTTCACATTATCTTCACTTACTTTTGCTACTACCCAGTTTTCCTTGCAAAAACTTGGTGGAGGGGGCTGGATTCGAACCAGCGTACTCATAGAGAACAGATTTACAGTCTGTCGCCTTTAACCACTCGGCCACCCCTCCGCGGGAACCGCAGAGTATGAAGCATCTACTCACAACTGTCAACCTTATTTACTGATGCCTGACTGCTGCATTTGCTTATAAAGAAGAAGTTGGCTGCTTCGGGGCGTGATTATAAGCTCCCGATTTGAGAATGTGCAAGGGTTGGCGCGAAAAAGTCGTCTTTTTTCGCATTTTTTTTATCGCCCCTGCTTGCAAGCCGCATTTTTCCGTCATTTGCCCCGCATTGCTCCCCTTTACCGGGCATCGGGCGGATGCATCCAGGACGTCCCATGGGGCTTATATTTACGCAACAACTGCTGATGCAGGCCCGACAGCACGGGTAATTTGGGATTGCGCGGATCCAGGCGGCGCACGCCGGCAATCAGCGTCAGCGCCTGCTGCCCCATGCGCTCGTCCCAACCTTCGTGCTCCAGGCATTTCAGCACGGCCACGGCCGCATTGAACACCACTTGCGGATTGTCGGGCAGGCGCGTGACGGCTTCGCCCATCAGCTCGACGGCGCCGCGGAAGTCGCCCTGCCCCGCCTTTGCGGCGCCGGCCGCCACCATGTCGGCCACTTCCTGGCGGCTTTGCCGCGCCAGCGCCTTGGCCAGCTCCTCCTGCCCCGCCCGCTCAAACACGGCCATGGCGCGCGTCATGGCGGCGCTGTCGGGCGCATTACGCATGACTTCGCGCATCACCTCGGCGGCGCCGTCTTCGCGCCCATGCGCCAGGCAGTGGCGCGCCAGCTCCGTCTTGAGCATGTTCGAGCCGCCCACGCTGTGGCGGTTGGCGGCCAGGGCCGCGTCGAGCGACTGCTGCAGCCGCTCCTCGTTGCCCGTCTGCGCATGCAGCATGGCGCTGCACAGGGCACTGCACAGTTCCGCGTTCTTCTGTCCGCCCATCGACTTGTCGAGGTCGCGGATGATGGCCCCCGCCTGCAGCGGATCGCCCTTGCGCACGAGGGTCTGCACCAGGCGCACATGGTCTTCCGGATCGCGGAATTCGGAATACTTGGCCTTGCTGACCACCAGCTTCAGGGCTTTTTCCGCCGTCTCGATATCGTCGGCCGCCAGGGCCGCCTCGCCCAGGCGGCGCAGACGGCGCACGGCGTGCGGCGACAGGGCCACCGCTTCGCTCAGGGCTGCCTGCGCCAGCGCCGGCTTGCCTTGCGCCAGATGCGTGCGCGCCAGCCAGTCATACGCGTCGAGAAAGCGCTTGTTGTTTTCCAGCAATCCTTCCAGGGTGCCTTGCGCCGCGTCGTACTCGCCCAGCAGGAACTGCGTCTTGGCCTGGCCCAGGCGTGCCCAGCCGATAGCCTTGGACGCATACAAGGCCGCATAGATCGGCTCGGCATCGGCCGCCTCGCCCAGCAGCAGGTGCAGCTCGGCGCGCAGGCGCAGGAAATCCGTGGCATAGCGGGGATACAGGCTGGCGCCCTCGGCGCAGGCGGCGATGGCCGCGCGCTCGTTGCCCACGTCGATCAAGGCATACACGGGCACGAAGGCGTTGCGCTTGTCCAGCGCGCGGCCAATGCGTTCGAGCATGTTGTCAGCAGTAAACGGTTTCAGGATGTAATCGGTAGGCAGCAGCTCGACGGCGCTGACCACCTTGGCGAAACTGCCCTCGCCCGTGACCATGAAGAACATGGTCGACGCATGCATCAACTTGTGGTGGCGCAAGTCTTCCAGCATCTGCTGGCCGTCCTGGCCCCCTTCGAGATCGTACTCGCACAGGATCAGGTCATAGGATTTGCTGCCCAGCATGCGGATCGCCTGGCCCGAACTGGCGGCGTCGTCGATCTTCGCCAGGCCGCACAGGTTAAGCATATTGTGCAGGCTGGCGCGCATGCCCGGATGCGGCTCGATGATCAGCGCGCTGAGACCCTTGAGTTCTTTCATGTCGTGATGTCCGAAAACTCCGCGGCGCACCACACTGGTGCGTGGCGCCAGCCGGCATGAGGCTGCCGAGTATATGCCGGCGCCGCGCGCAAGGGAATGGCGCGGCGCGGAAACTGCTCCGGAAAAGCCGTAAATCAGGCGATGGCGCGCTCCGGATGCCACAGTTGCGGCTCGTGGTCGATCAGGTCAAGCAGCGCGGCCACCACTTCCGGATCGAACTGGCTGCCGCGGCGCTGCTCGATATACTCGCGCACCTGCGGATATGGCCACGGTTCCTTGTACGGCCGCTCGTGCAGCAGCGCGTCAAACACGTCGACCACGGCAACGATGCGCGCGGCCACGGGTATGTCGCGCCCTTTCAGGCCATGCGGATAGCCGGCGCCATCGAAATGCTCATGGTGGCCGCCCGCGATCTGCGCGCCGTAGGTGAGGTAGCTGACGCCGTCGACCATGTTCGCCGCCCGCTCGAGGATGGTGCGCCCGACGCTGGCGTGCAGCTGCATCTGCGCCCGCTCCTCGTCCGTGTGCTTGCCGGGCTTGAGCAGCACGGCGTCCGGCGTGGCCACCTTGCCCACGTCGTGCAGGATGCTGGCCAGGCCGATCATGTCGAGCAGCTGCGGCGTGAGTTCATCGGCATACACGCCGCGCTGCTGCATGCGGCGGGCGATGGCATCGGACAATTGCTGCACGCGCCGCACATGGCCGCCCGTATCGCTGTCGCGGAATTCGGCCAGGTCGGCCAGGGCCACCACGGTCGCTTCCTGCGCCTTGCGCAGCTGGCCGAACATGTACAGGTTGTCAAAGGCGGCGGCGATGCGCTGGCAAAACACTTCCAGCAGGTCGCGCTGGATCTGCGCCAGCGGCCACGGCGGCGTGACGGAGATGGCCAACTCGCGGTTGCCTTCCGTATGGATGAACAGCACGTTGGCCGGATGCTCGAACTGGCTGCGCTTTTCCGCAAACGCCTTGTCGATGGTGGGCGTGAGGGCATGGTCGGCCGGCATGGCTTCCGATTCCGCCAGCACGGCATACGTGCCCGTGGCGGCCACCACCTCGGGCCGCCCCGCGCCGCCCTGCATCAGGCACAGCACGCCGTCGGCGCCCACGTCGAGGATGGCGCTGACCTGGTTCAGCACGCCCGAGGCGAATTCGCGCAGGGAATGGATCTGGTACAGATTGGTGGCGCCGGCGAGGATCTTGCCCAGGCCGATACGGCTGCGTTCGAGCATCATCAGGCTCTCGTAGGCGCGCAGGGCCGAAATCACGGTGGTAAACAGCTTCTGCGTCGTCAGCTCCGTCTTGGCCTTGTAATCGTTGATGTCGTACTCGATGATGACGCGCTGCTCGGGCGCCTGGCCCGGCTGGCCCGTGCGCAGCACGACGCGCACGATAGAGTTGTTCAGGTCGGCACGGATGCGCTTGGCGAGGATCAGGCCCGCGTCATCCGTTTCCATCACCACGTCGAGCAGCACCAGCGCGATATCGGGCGTGTCGCGCAGGATCTCATACGCTTCGCGGCCGCTGTAGGCGGAAAACAGTTCCAGCTCGCGGCCCTTGAAGCTGACATTGCGCAGCGCCAGCCGCGTGACCGCATGCACATCGACGTCGTCATCGACAATCAGGACGCGCCACAGGCGCTGGTCGGGTGCCGCCAGCCCCGCAGGACTCGCCACCGGCTCATCCTCGTCGAGCAGCCAGTTATCATCTGCATCGGCTTTGATGTCGGTCATGAATACTCCTAATGGATAAGGTCGATGTGGACGCTGCTTTGACGCCTGTCAAGCATAATCAGATTAGATGCTGCTTACAACTGGATTCTGCGTGCCACCCTCGCCGCTGGCCGGCGCCGATGCAGGCGCGGGCGCAGCACTCAGCGGCTTGACGCCGCAACTGTCCTGGCCGGGTCCGACGGCCTGGTAGCGCACTTCATATTTGCCCGCGCCAAGATGCTCCACCGTCAATTTGTCATGCGCCAGGATGTACAGGTAGCGCACGTTCGAGCGCCGCTCCAGGTCATACAGCTTGACGAACACGGGCGCCGCATTGGCGCTGTTGTCGAGCGTGACAGCCAGCTCTTCGCCCTTGTTACTGATCGGAAATCCATCCACATACCCCGATTGCGCCGGCCATGGCTCGCCATTCGGCGCCACCAGCGCCGCGGACTCGGCCTGGGCCGCGCCATCGCAGACGGGCCGGGTGGCTTTCAGGCTCAGCTGGGAGACGGCCAGCACGCGGATCTCGGGCGCCTTGGCCTGCGCGGGTTCGGCCGCATACGGCTTGCCCACCGCCCAGCTGTCGATGGCCACGGCCTCCCCCTTGGATGGCGGCAGCAAGGCGCCGGCGCCGGGTGCTGCCGGCTCCGGCTGCGGTTTGGCGCCATCGCGCGCCAGGCCGCTCCAGGCCAAGGCCAGCGCGGACGGCATCGGCCGGGACGTATCGAGCATCAGCAAGGCACCCAGCCAGCCCAGCAGCAAACAAACCACCAGGCTCAGCCACCAGCGCCAGTTGCGCCAGATGGGTGCCTGGCCGCGCCGCGGCTTGCCCGTGGGGGGCGGCACGTCCTGCGCCCAGGCCTGTTCCTGCGGCGCGGCATGGCCTTTCTGCCGGCCATCCTTGGGCTTGCCTTCTTCGTGATGGGTGCTTTCCAGCCATTCGATTTCCCACTCCTCGGCGGCAATCCACTCGTCATGCTCCTTGCGGCGCTGCGGATCGGACAGGGTGCCATAGGCGCTGTTGAGGATGGCCATGATGCGCGCGGCCTTCTCGTCGCCGGGATTCTTGTCGGGATGGTATTTCTGGCTGAGGGCCTTGTACGCGGCACGTATGACTTCCTGCGGCGCCAGGCGCGCCACTTTCAGGTTGTCATAGTGTGTATGTATCTTTCCCATCGTTCTATCTTGAAATCGGTGCGCGGCGACGGGTTCTTGCAGGATGGAACCGTGCTGTATCGGTCATCATATACGATATGACAAGATAATAACCACCGGCGGACAGGAAATTGCAGGGCCTTCATGCCCTGCCTTGATATCAGAGCCGGTGGCTGCGGTCGCCCGACAACAGGGCTTCCGGCAGTTCCACCTGGTGGCCCACCACCAGCACCTTGAACAGCTCGCCCATCTCGGCCGGTGACAGCAGTTTCTGCACGGCGCTGGCCTGCGGCAGGTAGGTCTTGACCTCTTGCGGGTCCGTGCGCAGCAGCAAATCGCCGATGCCGGCGCCCAGCAGGAAGGTGGCCTGGTTCATGTAGGCGAGCACATCGAGGCCCGCATCCTGCGCCGCCACGGCCATGGCCGTGAAGTCCACGTGGGCCGTGATGTCCTGCAAGCCGGGCAGATAAAACGGTTCCGCGTGGGCATGGTGGCGGTAATGGCACATCAGCGTGCCCGTGGCGCGCAAGTCCAGGTAATACTCGTGCGCAGGAAAACCGTAATCGAACAGCACGGCCGCGCCGCCCTTGCCGGCCGTCAGCATGCGCGCCAGCGAACGCATGAAGCCGCTGGCGACGCCGTGGATTTCCGTGACGTAGCCGACAGGCAAGGCATCGGCATCAGGCACCTGGGCGGCGATCTGCGCCGCCACGTCTGCGCCGGCGGGCCGCTCGACAAAGACGAACTGGCCATCGGCGATGCTGACGTCGAGCTCGCACCAGCCGGCGGGCGTCTTGCTGATCAGGTTGACGGGCATGGCATCGAGCACTTCATTGCCGAACACGGCGCCGTCGAAACTGTCAGGGAAACCGTCGAGCCACACCACTTGCGGGAAGGCGGCCAGCGCCAGCTCCTGGCGCGCGCGCAATTCGCCGGACAATTCGACGATCGCATACTGTTCGATATGGATGCCGGCATGCGCCGCTTCCGTCAGGATGTCGCAGGCCAGCTTGCCCGTGCCGGCACCGAATTCGAGGATGCGCGGGGCCGTTTGCGCCATAATAGCGGCTGCCACGTGGGCCAGGGTGGCGCCGAACAGGGGCGAGATTTCCGGTGCGGTTGTAAAATCGCCATCTTTACCCAGCTTGGCGGCACCGCCGCTGTAATAGCCGAGGTCAGGCGCATACAGCGCCAGCTCCATGAAGCGGACAAAGGGAATGGCGCCGTCATTGCGCGCGATTTCGGCGGCAATCTGGTGCTGCAAGGCATGGGACGCGGCCAGCGCGTCGCTATCGGGTACGGGAAGAGACATACCGTATTGTAGCGAATCGGCGGCGCAAGCCGCCAGTACCGGCCACGGCAAGCCCGCTCACTCCACACCTCGACACAGTAAAGACATGACACCAGCATCGACATCGCCACACAGCACACCCCGCGTCGCCCTCGTCACGGGCGCCGCGCGCCGCATCGGCCGCGCCATCGCCCTGGGCCTGGCGCGCGACGGCTGGGATATTGCCGTGCATTACCGCGCGTCGCACGATGAAGCGCTCAGCCTCGTCGCGGAAATTATCGCGCTGGGCCGGCGCGCCCACGCCTTCCCCTGCGACCTGGCCCAGGAAGACGCCGTGCGCCAGCTGCTGCCACAGGTGCAGGCGGAACTTGGGGCCGTGACTTGTGTCGTCAACAACGCATCGTTGTTTGCATACGACAATGCCGGCACCTTCTCCACCGGCGCCCTGGACGCCCACATGCACGCCAACCTGGCCGCGCCCATCCTGCTGGCGCAAGCCCTGTACCAGGCGACGCCAAGCGGCGAACAAAGCGTTGTCATCAACTTGCTGGACCAAAAACTGTACAATCTCAATCCTGATTTTTTGTCGTACACCCTGTCCAAGGCGGCGCTGCTGTCGGCGACCACCATGCTGGCCCAGGCTCTGGCGCCGAAAGTGCGCGTGGTCGGCATCGCCCCCGGCATCACCATGGTCTCCGGCGACCAGAGCCAGGCGAACTTTGCCAAGGCGCATGAAAACACGCCGCTGGGCCGTTCCAGCACGCCCGAGGATGTGGCCGATTGCGTCTGTTACGTGGCCGGCGCCCGCGCGCTGACGGGCACAACCTTGCTCGTGGATGGCGGCCAGCACCTGATCGGCCTGCCCCGCGACGTCATGTTTTTGACCAAATAATCAGCAGCCACACCAAACAACCAGCATTCCAGCATCCCCTAAAAGGTAAAACTATGTCGTCCGCCCTGTTCCACCCCCGCCTGGCCGATTGCCGCCGCCTGTTCCTGCGCAATTACGAAGTGCTCATCAACATCGGTGTCTATGACTTCGAGAAAAAGGGCGAGCAGCGCGTCCTCATCAACGTCGACCTGTACATTCCCCTGGCCCTGTCGACGCCGAAGGATGACCAGCTGGAAGAAGTGGTCGACTATGACTTCATGCGCGAAACCATCGCCAAGCGCATGGCGCAAGGCCACGTGCAGCTGCAGGAAAGCCTGGTCGACGACGTGCTGGCGGCCATGCTGTCGCACCCGCGCGTGCGCGCGGCCCGCGTGTCGAGCATGAAACCGGACGTGTATCCCGACTGCGAAGGCGTGGGCGTGGAAGTATTCAAGATCAAGGATGAAGTATGAGCAACATGAACAACACCGCAGTGCTGGAAACGATGACAACGGCCGTGGAGATTCCCGCCAACGTGGACGCGCAGAAACTGGCGCGCAAGAAGGCGGAAAAGATCGCCCTGGAAAACAACAAGCTGCACAAGCGCTTGTGCCGCCTCGTGGGCCAGGCCATCGGCGACTTCAATATGATCGAGGATGGCGACAAGGTGATGGTCTGCCTGTCGGGCGGCAAGGATAGCTATGCGCTGCTGGACATCCTGATGACCCTGCGCGAACGCGCACCCATCCACTTCGACATCGTCGCCGTCAACCTGGACCAGAAGCAGCCGAACTTCCCGCCGGAAATCCTGCCCGCCTACCTGACGGAACTGGGTGTCGCTTTCCACATCGAAAACCAGGATACCTACAGCATCGTCAAGCGCCTGATCCCGGAAGGCAAGACGACCTGCTCGCTGTGCTCGCGCCTGCGCCGCGGCATCCTGTACCGCGTGGCCGACGAGCTGGGCGCCAACAAGATCGCCCTGGGCCACCACCGCGATGACATTCTGGAAACTTTCTTCCTGAATATGTTCTTCGGCGGAAAATTGAAAGGCATGCCGGCCAAGCTGCAATCCGACGACGGCAAGCACATCGTCATCCGCCCGATGGCCTACGTGAAGGAAGAAGACACGCAGCGCTATGCGGAAGTGAAGGGCTTCCCCATCATCCCGTGCGACCTGTGCGGTTCGCAGGAAAACCTGCAGCGCAAGCAGATCAAGGGCTTGATGCGCGAATGGGACAAGAAATTCCCTGGCCGCGTGGAAAGCATCTTCTCGGCCCTGTCGAACGTGGCCCCATCGCACCTGATGGACCCGAAACTGTTCGGCTTCAAGGACTTGAAGGCCGATGGCGTGGCCAATCCGATGGGCGACATCGCCTTCGACGAAGAGCCGTGCTCGACGCCGACCACCTTCGGCACGATCCCCCTGCAACCGTTGTAATCGGCTGTTGTCAGCCCGTGTTGTTTCGCCGCCACCATCACGGTGGCGGGCAGTATCTTCCCCCTGCCTCTTTCCCCCTCCCTTCATTTGATGTACCGTAGACAACTCTGCCGGTACGCGGTGTGTCACGCGCGCATCCCTGCCCGGCGGTCAGCACGCATTCTTCCGACAACCTCACTGGAATGAACCATGACGCCATCCGCGCTCAAGCGCCCCCTGCTGTTTTCCCTGCTTGCCCTCAGCCTCGCCACCGCCTTCGCCGCAACTGCCCCCGCGCCCGCCGACAGGCAGGCCGACCGCTGGGATTTGACGGCGCTGTATGCCAGCGACGCCGCCTTCGATGCCGACGCGAAAAAGCTGTCGGCCCAGCTGCAGCAGCTGGCCACCTGCAAGGGGCAGCTGAGCGCTTCGCCGGCCCGCCTGAAAAGCTGCCTGGACCTGTACGCGGATGCGCGCAAGCGCGTCAACATGCTCTACACGTATGCGGGACAGTATTACGACCAGGATACGGGCGACAGCAAGGGCAACCAGCTGAACCAGCGTGCCGCCCTGCTGGGCAATGAATTCAACCAGGCCACCACCTTCCTGCAGCCGGAAATCCTCGCCCTGGGCGCCAAGCGCATCGATGCCATGCTGGCGAAAGACAAGGGCTTGCAGCTATATCGTTTCCAGTTAAGCAACATGCTGCGCAGCGCGCCACACACGCTGGACGCTGCCGGCGAGCAGCTGGTGGCGCAGTTCGGCCTGGCGACGAGCTCCGCCGCCAGCGTCTACCGTACCCTGGCCAACGCGGAAATCCCGTGGCCGACCATCAAATTGTCGAATGGCACGGAGGTACGCCTCGACCAGGCGGCCTACACCAAGTATCGCGGCGACGACAACCGCGCCGACCGCAAGCGGGTGTTCGATGCCTTCTTCGGCAAGTGGAAGGAGTACGAGCGCACCTTTGGCGAAACCCTGTACGGCCAACTGAAGACGGACGCCGCCTATGCGAAGGTGCGCCACTATGCCGATTCGCAAAGCGCCGCGCTCGACGCCGACAACTTGCCGCCGGCCGTCTACCAGACCCTGATCGCGCAGACCAACGCCAACCTGCCCACCTTGCACCGCTACTTCAAGCTGCGCGCGCGCATGCTGGGCGTGAAGGACTTAGCGTATTACGACATCTATGCGCCGCTGCTGAAAAGCGAGCGCACCTTCCCGCTGGCCGACGGCAAGCAGATGATGCTCGATTCCGTCGCGCCGCTGGGGCCGGACTATGTGAGCGCGCTGACGGCCGCCGTCAACGCGCGCTGGATGGATGTGTATCCGCGCCCGCGCAAGGTGGCGGGCGCCTACATGAATGGCGACGCGTATGACGTGCACCCGTTCGTGCTGCTCAACTACACGGACAACTACGAAGCCGTCAGCACCCTGACGCACGAATGGGGCCACGCCATGCACTCGGTGCTGGCCAACAAGGCGCAGCCGTCCATCTATGCGCCGTACAGCATCTTTGTCGCGGAAATCGCCTCGACCACCAACGAGGCCCTGCTGCTCGACGCGCGCCTGAAACAGGCCAAGGATGACGACGAGCGCCTGCTGTACCTGGGCGCGGCGCTGGAAAACCTGCGCGGCACCTTCTTCCGCCAGGCCATGTTCGCCGAATTCGAGGCGGCCATCCACGGCAAGGTGGACAAGGGCGAGTCGCTGACGGGCGAAGAGATCACGGCCATCTACGCCGGCATCCTCAAGCGCTACCACGGCGAGGCGCAGGGCGTCATGACCATCGACCCCGCCTACGCGCTGGAATGGGCCTACGTGCCGCATTTTTATCACGGCTTCTATGTGTTCCAGTACGCCACCTCGATCGCCGCGGCGCAGGATTTCGCGCAGCGCATCCTCGACAAGGAACCGGGCGCCCTGGCCGCCTACCTGAAGATGCTCGGTGCCGGCGGCTCGGCCTATCCGTATGAACTGGTGAAGGCGGCCGGCGTCGACCTGGCCTCGCCGAAACCGTACCAGGCGCTGGTGGCGCGCATGAACGGCATCATGGACCAGATCGAAGCGATTGAAGCGAAGCGGGGGAAATAAGCTTCAGCAAGCCCCGGGCAAAGGCCGGGGTCAGCCCCTTTCGACCGCTAGCGCAGGCCTTGGCGTTAGCGGTGTTGAGGGTCTGACCCCGGTTCTGCCGCCCGCTCCGAGGCAAACGCGGCCGCATCGCTCTCGAACATGTCTTCCAGCTCCTCGCGCGCCTGGCGCGTGAGCGACATGACTTTTTGCTGGTCCTGGAAGTGCGGCGCCACCTCCAGCAAGGTCTTCAGGTTATGCGCGCGGAAGATGCCGGCCGCGCGCTGCGCCCGCTCCTCGCTGAACCCCACCTGACGCAAGGTTTGCTCGCCCAGCAGCAGGGCCGCGGCGAACGTCTCGCGCTCGATGATGGTCACGCCCCGCTTCATCAGTTCATAGTAATGCGTGACGTTGCGCGCCCGCGCCAGAATCGTCAGCTGGGGCAGGCGCAGGCGCACGGCGTCGACCAGCGCCAGGCTGTCGTCCACGTTGTCGATGGCGATCACCAGCGCCCTGGCCTTCTCGATGCCGGCCGCCACCAGCAGGTCCACGCGCGTGGCATCGCCATAAAACACCTTGAAACCGAACTTGCGCAGCAGCTCGATCTGGTCCGGATCGTGGTCGAGCACCGTCACGCCGATCTTGTTGGCCGCCAGCAGGCGGCCGATGATCTGCCCGAAGCGGCCAAAGCCGGCGATGACGATGGGGTTGTCCTGCGCCTCGATATGGTCGTCCGGGCGGCGCTTCTTCTCGCTTTGCAGGCGCGGCGCGACGAATTTGTCATGCGCCAGCAGCAGCAGGGGCGTGGCCACCATCGACACGGTGACGACGACGACCAGCAGGGCGCCCGTCTCCGGCGCAAAGACATGGGCGGCCACGGCGGCGGCAAACACGACGAAGGCGAACTCGCCGCCCTGCGACAGCAGCAGCGCGAAGAACAGCTGCTGGCCGCGGGGAATGTCGAAAAACTTCGACAACACGTACAGCAAGGCGATTTTCACCACCAGCAGGCCCGCCACGAGGGCCAGGATCAGCAGCGGCTGGGCGCGCAGCACGCCGAAATCGACGGACATGCCGACGGCCATGAAGAACAGGCCCAGCAGCAAGCCCTTGAACGGCTCCAGGTCGGAAATAAGCTCATGGCGGTATTCGGAATCGGCCAGCAGCACGCCGGCGACAAACGTCCCCAGCGCCATCGACAGGCCCACCGATTCCATCAGCACGCAGATGGCAATCACCAGCAGCAGGGCGAAGGCCGTGAAAATTTCGCGCAAGTCCGTCCTGGCGATGAAGCGCAGGATGGGGTTCACGAGGAAGCGCCCGCCGATCACGAGGGCGGCCAGCACGGCGGCCAGCTTGGCCACGCGCAGCCAGCCAGGCTCGCCCCCATGCGTGACCAGGCCGCCCAGCAGCGGCACCAGCGCGATCATGGGAATGGCGGCGATATCCTGGAACAGCAGGATGGAAAAGCCGGCGGAACCGGCCGGCGTGCTCATCAGCTTGCGTTCGCCCAGGGTGGCCAGCACGATGGCCGTCGACGACAGCGACAGGCCCAGGCCGCCCACCAGCGCCGTGCGCCAGTCCACGCCGAAGGCCATGGCCACGGCGCACAGTCCCGCGCTGACGACGGCCACCTGCGCTCCGCCCCAGCCGAAAATCGGGCGGCGCAGCAGCCACAGACGCTTCGGCTCAAGCTCCAGGCCGATCAGGAACAGCAGCAGCACGACGCCGAACTCGGAGAAGCTGAGGATCACCTCGACATTCTTGATCAGGCCCAGGCCCCACGGCCCGATGACGACGCCGGCCACCAGGTAGCCCAGCACGGCCCCCATGCCCAGGCGCTTGGCCAGCGGCACCATGATGATGGCGGCCACCAGGTAAAACAGTATGTTGATGAGAAAGCTGTGGTGTTCCATGCAGGTTCCGGGCAGAGATGTGGATGAAACGACATCATGCCTGAAATGCCCGGCCCGGGTTTGTCCCGGGCCGGGAAGTGTCGCTTATTGGGCGGATGGCGCGGCGGCGACGGGCGCCACGTCCGTGCGCAGCACCGGATACAGATTCAGGCGCTCGTCCCACGAACTGTGGCGGCGGGCGAAAAATTCCAGGCGCGCCTGCGGGTTTTTGGCAAAGGCGGGGTCGCTGGCCAGGCGCTCGTGGAACTGCGCCGCCAGCGCCGGGTCGGCCGCCAGCTGGGCGCGCGCCACGTCCTCGGCCACATAGGCTTCCAGGTATTCCTTGCGCTCGAAGGCCGTGTTGAAGCTGCCCCAGGCCAGCAGCGAATCGGGCGCGCGCGGCT
The DNA here is from genome assembly GCA_023014455.1 of Amanita exitialis. Lineage (NCBI taxonomy): Eukaryota > Fungi > Basidiomycota > Agaricomycetes > Agaricales > Amanitaceae > Amanita > Amanita exitialis. The sequence continues at coordinate 57,451 of JAEBUR010000052.1, forward strand.
CTAGCAGGGCCACCACCAGGCGCGCCTTGGCCTGGCGGACGGGCACGTACAGCGCCCCGGCACCGATCACGCGCGCCTCGTCCCGCCATTCGCCCTGCACGGCCGCCGTCTGCCGGCCTTCGAACGACTGCGCGCCGAATGCCACCTGCGTGGCGCGGAAGGCCTGCACCGGCTGCCGGCCCCAGTCCGCCGCCAGCACCTGGTAAGCGACGCCATGCTGACGCAGCTTCGCCGCCACCATGCCCGCCTGGGCAGCCGGCACCAGGTAGCCGGCCTTCGGCGCGGCCTGCTGCAGGTCGGGCACGATCTCGTCGCGCAGGGGGACCGTCCACAGCTGCGGCGTGGTCTCGTCATAGCGCGTCATGAGCGCGCCGGAAATGTCGGATGGCGTGCGCGTGTAGGCATAGCCGCGAAACGCGATCAGGTGGCTCTTCTCCGTCGTCTTGTACGTGAGCGGCAAGGTGGCGCCGGCCAGCTGCGCCGCGCGGCTGTCCGCTTCCAGCGCCGTTTGCCGCCACTGCGCGCCATGTTGCGCCATTTGCGACAGCAGCGAGACGATGGTGTTGCGCGTGATGCGCACGCGGGTCGGATAATCCTTCCACGAATGGGTTTCCACCAGCATGCCGAAGCGGTTGCGCAGCAGGAAATAGCCGTGCGAGAAGCGCGGGTTCGGCGCCGAGTCGACAAAGCCCGATTGCGGGTTGTCTTCTTCCGCGAACGAGATATAGAACGGCTTCGGGTCCGAGCCCTGCCGCGCCAGGTCGGCCAGGACGTTGTCGCGCAGGGCCGTGCCGGCCACGCGCAAGGCCGCATCGCCCGCATGCACGGGTTCGACCTGGATCGAAATGTCCGGCTCGAACTGCGCGCCATCGGTGACGTGCAGGTCCACATAGGCCAGCGGGTCCCAGGCGTTCACCAGCGCCAGCATATGCTGCATCTCGGGCGCATCCGCCTTCACATAGTCGCGGTTCAGGTTGTAGTTCTGCGCCGTGCTGCGCCAGCCCATTTCCACGGGGCCGCGCTGGTTCGGCCGGTTCCACTGGCCATAGCGCTCGTGGCCATCGACGTTAAACACGGGCACGAACAGCAAGACCTGCTTTTCCAGCGCGCCGGGCGCCGCCTTGCCTTCCAGGACTTCGCGCAGGGCCAGGAAACCGGCGTCCTTGCCGTCGATCTCGCCCGCATGGATGCCGCCCTGCACCAGCAGCACGGGCAGCTTGCGGCGCGCCGCCTCGGCCGGCGTCAGGGCACCCGTATTGCTCACGGCCAGCGCCAGCATCGGGCGGTTTTCCGGCGTGCGGCCAAACTCCACGCAGCGCACCTGCTTCGGATAGCGGGCCTGGAACTGGCGGCACAGCGCTTCCACTTCCGCGTAGCGGCCCGTCTGCAAAAAGCCCGAGCGTTCGGCCACCGTGGTCAACGGCGAAGCGGCATAGGAAGGCAAGGCAAAGGTGGACAACAGGGCGGCGGACAGCAGGGCGTGGCGTAGCATGGGACGGGCTCCATCGAGAGAGGACAAGCGGGCAATTATAGGGGGAGTATCGAGCGGGAGGACAAATAAAAAGCCGGGAAAGCAGCGTGTGCAATCCCGGCTTGTGACGCTATGCCCCAGCATGTTCAATGCCGGGGTCAGACGGGGACGCCGAGTCCCGGCGGGTCCGACCCCAGGTTTCAGGTTGGCGCCTGGGTGAGATCAGCTGCCGAAATGGTAGTTGAATTCGACCCAGCCCTGGCGGCCTTGCGGGCTGTAGTTACCCACCGGGTAGTACGGCCAGCCGCCGCTGTTGTCGCGCTTGACCGTGTCGAGGACGTTGTTGATGATCAGCGACAGGGTGGCGCGGTCGCTGAAGCGGTACACGGTGCTGATATTGGCCAGCGCCGTCGGCGTCAGGTAGGCGGTACCGGCGCCGTTCGGGATCTTGCCGTAGCGGGTCACCAGCAAGGTATTCGACCAGTCGCCTGCGCTCCAGTTGACGCTCAGGTTCAGCTTGTCAGGCCAATCCGTGCTGCTCATGTCCTTGAGCTCGTCGATCTCTTCGTCGCCCGCAAACTGCTGCGATTTCTTGCTCAGCACCTTGGCGTAGTTGGCCTTGAAGGCGAAGCGGCCGTAATCCGTCGTGCGCAGCAAATACTTCAGGCTGATGTCGACGCCGCTGGTGCTCTGCTTGGCCGCATTGATCGGATTGACGGTGATGGTCTTGATCTCGCCGGCGCGGTTCAAGGCATTCGCGGCAAAGCGTTCCACGCGGTTCAAGGTATCGACGCAGGTCGGCGAATTGATGTCGGTCTTGCCCAGGCGGCAATCGGCTTCGTCGCGCAGGATCTTGTCGGCGCTCAGGTTGGTCACCAGGTCGTCGATCTTGATGTTCCAGTAGTCGACGGAAACGTCGAAGCTGGCACTCGGCGACCAGACGGCGCCCACGCCGAAGGACTTGCCCTTCTCCGACTGCAGGTCCTTGCTGCCGTTCTGCACATAGTCCGCACCCGGCGATTTGTTTGCGAATTCGCAAGTGTCGATGCTCTGGCCCGTGGCGCCGCAACGGTAGTAGTCGGTGGTGCTCGAATAATAGCCCGTGCCGCGCGCCTTGTAGATGTAGTTCATGTCCGGCGCGCGGAAGCTGGTGGCGTAGTTGGCGCGGAACAGCACTTCCTTCGTCGGACGCAGCTCCAGCCCGCCGTTATAGGTGAACTTGCCATCGCTGCGGCCGGCAAAATTGTAGCGGTCATAGCGGCCGGCCAGGGTGCCCGTCAGCTTGTCATGCAGCGGCAGGTTGACTTCGGCGCCCAGCGCGTAGCGCGTGCGCGTGCCGGCCGTGATGTCGGACTTGGTGGCGACGTTGAAGTAGCCCTCGTTGAGGCGCGCATCGGGTACGTTGCTGAAACCCTGCTTGCCTGCCTCGGCGATGGTGGCGATCTTCGCCACGCCGGCCGGCAGCTGGAACAGGTCGCCGTTGGTGGCCAGGCTCAGGGTATTCGTCCAGGCCTTGTCGTCGCTGTCGGAATTGCCCGTGATGCTGTCGAACTCGGCAGCGGTCAGGCGGCGCGACAAACGGGCCGGGTCCGGCGCGTAGATGGCGACGCCGCTTGCGTCCGTGCCCAGTTTCGGTCCCAGGAAGAAGCTGTCGATATTGGCCAGCGCGCGCGGCGTGTGGCTTTCGCTCTTGTACAGCGAAGCGTTGTAGTTGGCTTCATACTGCCACGATGCCGTGCCGGGAATGCGGCCCTTGGCGCCCAGCGAGATGGCGGTGGCCAGGTCGTCCCACTTGCGGTTGTAGCGCGACACGCCGCCCATTTCCTCGGGCGAGATGTAGCGCGTCCACGCCTCGTAATTGCCCGTGTTCTGGTTCTTGAAGTAGCTGTTGCCCGTCGACGCAGAGGTCCAGGTGGGGCCGCGCGTATTATTTTCCGTCGCGTTCTTGCCGATCAGGAAATCGGCAAACAGCGTCGTTTCCGGCGACAGCTCGTAATTGGCGCTGCCGAACACGTTCTGGCTCTGGTTCTTGGTCTGCGTGGTCCAGTAGGTCGGGCCCACTTTCGGGCTGGCGCAATAGCTGCCGTTCTTCGCCTGGTATTTCACGACGCTGCCGCCGAACAGGTCGCCGAACTGCTTGCAGGTGTCCCCCAGGTCCACGTAGGTGCCGGAAGTGCCCGACTGCACCACGCGGCGCGAGGCGATGTTCGTCGGCGTGCCCGAGCGGGTGGACATGAAGTCACGCTCCAGGCTGGACAGCGGATCGCGCTGGCTCAGCTCCACGCTGAACAGGGTATGCAGCTTGTCGAAGTTGCCGCCGCCCGTCAGCTGCACGCGCTGGTTGCCGCCGCCGCCGCGCGTGGTGGTACCCGCCTTGAGGTTGATGTCAAAGCCTTCCGTCTGTTTTTTCAGGATCACGTTGATCACGCCGGCGATCGCGTCCGAACCATAGATGGCGGAGGCGCCGCCGTTGAGGATTTCGATGCGGTCGACGATGCTCGACGGGATATTCGCCAGGTTGGTGAAGTTCACCGTGCCTTCGTAGGCGACGGGGAAATCGGCCAGGCGGCGGCCGTTGAGCAGGATCAAGGTGTGATTCGGACCCAGGCCCCGCAGGCTGATGGTGTTGGCCGACGGCGTGAAGGTATTGCCGAAGTCTTCGCCTTGCGTAAAGCCGCTGTTCTGCACCTGGTTGCTCAGGGCGTCATAGACGTTTTTATAGCCTTGCTTGGTGATTTCATCGCCGGTCAGGATGGTGACGGGCGACGGACCTTCCAGGCTGGCGCGGGGAATCCGCGAACCGGTCACGACAACCGAGTGGGCGCCGGTGTCGGCCTGGCCCTCGGCAGCCGGCGCGGCAGATTGTGCCTGCGCCACGCTGGCGGAACCGCCCAGGATGGCCAGTACGGCAATGCTGAGCGGGGTTAACTTGAATTGTCTAGGCATCTTTACGCTTCTCAAGGTGGAAGAAAAGCCAAAAGATATCAAAATGCAAGTAATTACAGAACGAATCGATTCGTCTTTCTATATACCATAATTGTTATATAGAAATATTTCACAGGAGAAAACCGCACCGTTCCCGGTGCGGCTTGCAGCAGAACATGCTCCGTTATGCCTACCTGACGGAAATTTCCTTATATTGGGGCCGCAACACGCGCAGGGCGACGTCGGCCGGGCTTTCCAGCGTGCCCAGCAGCCTCATGGCGCCCGTCGTCGGGGTGCAATTGCCATTGCTGCGGTACTGCAGCGCTGCCGCCAGCATGCCTTCGGACGTATCGCCCAGCGCATGCTGGTAATCGTCCGCCACGCTGCAAGTGGGCGGCAGGCCATCGGCATAGTCGCCAAAGCCCTTGGCGTTGACGCCCTTGAACTGGATGGCAAAATAGGTGGTGCCGCAGTTGGGCGTCGGATAGAAACCGTAGGGCTTGCCGCAGGTGGTGCCACCGATGAGGTTGACTTCCACGTCGACGCCGCGCAAGCCATTGATGATCGATTCGCTGGCCGAGCAGGTACTGCCCGTGGTCAGCAGGGTGACGCGCTTGAGGCCCAGGGTCGGCAGGGCCTGGCCGGCGGCGACGGGATTGGGGGCCGCGAAACCGACGCTGCGCGACAGGAACAGCGAGGGTGTCGCCGCTTTCGTCTTGTCATTGAAGACCAGCTGCTCGAAGGTCTTGCCCGCCGTTTGCGGTCCCGCAATCATGTAGGCCAGTTCGCTGGCGACATCGAGCAAGCCGCCGCCGTTGTAGCGCACATCGAGTACCAGGTCGCTGATGCCGGCCGCCTGGAATTGCCGCATCGCATCAATCAACTGGCGCTCGGCAACATTGTTATGCGTATTGAAGGTCAGGTAGCCGACCTTGCCCGTGGGCGTATCGATGATGCGCTGGTTTTGCACGGCCGTCGTATTGACGTTGACGGGCATCAAGGTCACGCTCAGCGGCTGGCCGTCCCGGCTGAAGTCCAGCTTGTGGTTCACCTGGGTGGCAGGCGACAGGCCTCCGTTGATGACGGCGACATTGTCCGTGCCCGTGGCATTGATGAAATCGACGCCATCGACGGCCTGCAGCACGTCGCCGCGGCGCAACCCGGCCAGGGCCGCGGGCGAACCCGGCTCGACAATCGCCACCACGGCATTGCGCGGCGGCGTGTTGCGGCCTATGCCCAGCAACATGCCATAACCGAACTCGACGCCTTTCAGCGACGCTTCCCATTCCGCCGTCGTATAGGTGAAATGGTATTGATCCTTGGCCTTGCCCGAGGGCGTGATGACAGGCGTCTTGAGCACGTTGAAATACGCGATCGGGGTAGCGAAATTCTGCGGCAGATAGGTCGTCGGTACTTCCTGGTACCACAGATACGTTTCATCGATCCAGCTGCGCACCCACGTCTGTTCGTTGAGCAAGGTGCCTTGCCGGTCCGTCGCATTGCCGCTGCGGGGCTTTTCGCACAGGTTCTGCACGCTGGACGAGGCCACGATCAGGGGCGTACCGCTGCCGTCCGAGCCGGCAGGCGTGCCGCTTCCGCCACCGCCTCCACCACCGCCGCCGCAGGCGCTTAACAGCATGAACAGGGGCGCCAGCACTAGAGGCAAACAGGCAGAGGAATAACGGGTTGTCATCACAATCTTTTCCATAAAGAAACTATCAGGAAATTATAGTACCTTTTGGAAAAATAGTTGCCCATTACGGTATTGAAAAGAACATGAAAAAATGGCGCCCGCAGGCGCCATTTCATTGCTTCATGCAAATGCGGACATTTGCGCCTGCCGCATCAGGCCAGCGTTACCGCCACAGGCGCGGCGGCCGTCGCCGACGGCAGGGGCGTCGGCGCATTGAAGGCGATCAGCAAACTGGCTTCCTTCTCCTTCGCCGCCTTCAGATGACGCTCCTTCACGTGGCCATAGCCGCGGATATCTTCCGGGATGCTGGCGATGGCCACGGCTTGCGCCAGCTTGGCCGTCGTCAGCTTCGGCAGCAGACCGCCCACCGTCGCGCGGTATTCCAGTATCAGCGCGCGCTCCATCTTGCGCTCGGCCGTATGGCCGAACACGTCGAAGGCCGTGCCGCGCAAGCCTTTCATCTTGGCCAGCACGCCGAATGCCTTCATCATCCACGGGCCGAATTCCTTTTTGACCAGGTGGCCCTGGGCGTCGGTTTTCGCCATGATCGGCGGCGCCAGGTGGAACTTGAGCTTGATGTCGCCCTCGAACATGGATGCGATCTTCGCCTGGAAGGCGCCGTCCGTGTACAGGCGCGCCACTTCGTACTCGTCCTTGTAGGCCATCAGTTTGTAGAAGTAGCGGGCCACGGCTTCCGTCAGGCGCAGGTGCGGGCCATTCAGGGCGCTTTCGGCGGCGCGTACCTGGCCGACGAAGTCCAGGTATTGCTGCGCATAGGCGCGGTCCTGGTAGGCCGTCAGCAGGGCCACGCGCTTTTCGATCAGGTCGTCGAGCGTTTCGATGCGCTTGAATTCCACTACCTTGGCGGGCGTCGTCATGCGCACCAGGCTGGCCGTATCGTGCGCGCCGGCGCGACCCCAGTTGAAGGCCGCCTGTT
>JAEBUR010000053.1:0-17500 GCA_023014455.1 Amanita exitialis
TATACATTTTTTGTATGATTTGGGTATCATATCGGATGTATTCCAATGCTATCTGAAGTAATATGCACGGTGTAATAGACCGTGCATATACTTTTTTGTCCATCTATTGGGTAACATGTCGGTTGCATTCTAATGCTATCTGATGTTATATGCACGGTGTAATAGACCGTGCATATACTTTTTTGTCCATCAACTGGGTAAAATCGGTTGCATTCTAATGCTATATGATGTTATATGCACGATGTATAGACCGTGCATATATTTTTTGTATATGATTTGGGTCAATCGGATGCATGCCAATGCTATCTGAAGTTATATGCACGGTGTAATAGACCGTGCATATACTCTTTTGTCCATCAACTGGGTAACAGCTCGGTTGCATTCCAATGCTATCTGAAGTTATATGCACGGTGTAAAAGACCGTGCATATACTTTTTTGTCCATCAACTGGGTAACATCTCGGTTGCATTCTAATGCTATCTGATGTTATATGCACGGCGTAATAGACCGTGCATATACTTTTTTGTCCATCAACTGGTAACAACTCGGTTGCATTCTAATGCTATCTGATGTTATATGCACGATGTATTAGACCGTGCATATACATTTTTTGTATATGATTTGGGTATCATATCGATGCATTCCAATGCTATCTGAAGTTATATGCACGGTGTAATAGACCGTGCATATACTCTTTTGTCCATCAACTGGGTAACATCTCGGTTGCATTCCAATGCTATCTGAAGTTATATGCACGGTGTAAAAGACCGTGCATATACTTTTTTGTCCATCAACTGGGTAACATCTCGGTTGCATTCTAATGCTATCTGATGTTATATGCACGGCGTAATATTTCGTGCATATACTTTTTTGTCCATCAACTGGGTAACATGTCGGTTGCATGCGAATGCTATCTGAAGTTATATGCACGGTGTATTAGACCGAACATATACTTTTTTGTCCATCATTCCGCCAACATTTCGGATGCATGCGACTGCTATCTTGTAATATGCACGGTGCAATAGACCGTGCATATGGTCGCAAATTGATAGCTTCGGCAGCACTAAGGCTCCATGTATGAAGCTTATGTATCAAGCGTGTCGCTCATGAATGGACCAGAATAAAAGTGTGAAATTATATGCGGTGTCATGATACGTTCGATATAATTTGATATAATTTTTTCAATCGATTTTGTTCAAAGTACGCGTGCAAAATAATGCGCGCGTGTGTGTAAATTCTCACACGCAGTTCCGAAATTGATGATTCGGATTCTAATTTCGCATTTGTTATTGCATGCAATTTTTTTATTTTTTATTTTATTTTTGTATCGGTTTGAGTAGAGCACTTTCGGAACTGCATGTGTTTGTGCTGAATTCACACGCACGCTCGCATTATTTTGCATTACGTGCAATTTGATGCGAGCGTGCGTGTGAATTCAGCACAAACACATGCAGTTCCGAAGTGCTCTACTCAACCGATAAAAAATAAAATAAAAATAAAAAAATTGCATGCAATAACAAATGCGAAATTAGAATCCGAATCATCAATTTCGGAACTGCGTGTGAATTTACACACACGCGCGCATTATTTTGCACGCGTACTTTGAACAAAATTCGATTGAAAAATTATTTAAATTGCATGCAATAACAAATGCGTGTGTGCGTGTGTGTGCGTGTGCATTTTTTTGTTTTTTGTGTCTGTTGAGTAGAGCACTTTCGGAACTGCATGTGTTTGTGCTGAATTCACACGCACGCCCGAATCAATTGCACGTCCAAAAAAAAAAAACCTACACACACACCACTCACACACACACACAACACACAAACCCACACACAGACACACACACACATGAGCACACAAATGCATACGAACACGATCACACAACACACACACACACACACACACAAACACACACACACACACACACACACAAACGATACATCGCCTTACCACAAGTGACAGCTTAAGTAGCTCCCAGCCGGACAATGCAGTTGCGGCTTGGTGGCGATGACCGTAGCGTTGTCGACTCGCAAGTCGTGGGTGCTGGGTTCGAATCCCGACCGTGGCCCCAACATTTGAATGTGCTTTTTTCTAATCGCATTTGATTGTTGAGCTCACGATCGGTTGCCGACATAAGTGTCCGGGAGACTGAGACGAGTTATAAGCTAGTAGAGTTGCGTGTTGTGCCAATCGTGGACTGGCAATGGCATATACGGCATATGAATTCGTTTCGAGTAACCTATGGGTGTGAGAGAGAGAATAATTGGCCCTATAAATGATGTTTGGACCCTATTGCTCCACTACGGCGAAGGGGAAAACCCTGCACTATCAATATCAGGTGTTCTCCATTGCTCCACTACGGAATAATAACCGTACATTTTAATCGAAAAAATTTACAAGTCCGAGAAAACGTGAGCATTTTTTCGAACTTGTAAATTATTATTTCTTCACTTACGATATTCCATGTGAATATTCACATAATCTCAGACTTGTGTTTTTTTTTCAATTCATAACCAACATGATATTGAACACACATTCTCGGACTTGTGATATTTCTTCATAAAAATGTCGCATACACTTTTCGGACTTGTACAAAATGTGTTTGGATTTTTGAACACACATTCTCGAACTTGTGATATCTCTTCATAAAAATGTTGCATACACTTTTCGGACTTGTACAAAATGTGTTTGGATTTTGTACACAACCCCAGACAGGTAATATTCTCGTACTCTCGGACTTGTGATATTTTTTCCAAAAATTATTCACGTCTTCTCGGACTTGAACAAATTTGTTGGCAACTTTACCTCTGGCCATATTCGGACTTCGCAATACACATTTCCTTCGACTTGTTATATTCGTTTCGAATTTTGCTCTTGCAAGTGCTCACATAGACTCGCAATATTCCCACAGCAATCTGTTCACACACCATCAACCAACAACCAACACCACCACCACCATCAACGCACATCGCACTTCGACAGCACAACCACCAACCAACCATCAACACAAAACCACCAACGCAAATATAATAAGAAATATGATTTCTTGAATCCGATACAAATCGGCAAGCGAGAGATAAGTTTCAGAGGATCGCAGTATGACGGCTGCTCTACCACTTACAACACTCTGCCTGTTACCAAAGTCGTTTACAATTGATTTCGAGTACCAGCATCGCCACAACCTAATGTTTAGCCAAATGCAACTAGCTCGTCGAACAGGTGCTTTCGCCTCCCGCTCTCGCTATGTTACAAGGCAATTAGGCATAATAACTTTCCGTCAGACACAAGTGAATGACTATCAAATGGTATTTGCCAAGCGACACGGTGACCCCCTTACTATTGTTCTTATCCAGCTCGGATACGACCTTAGAGGCGTTCAGGCATAATCCGACGGACGTAGCGTCATACCACTGTTCGCTCGAACAAGTATTAAACCATTGGTCCGTACCTAAGGTTCCTCTCGTACTACGCAGGAATGCTGTTGGAACAACGTATGTCATCAGAAGGGTAAAACTAACCTGTCTCACGACGGTCTAAACCCAGCTCACGTTCCCTTGCATGGGTGAACAATCCAACGCTTGGTGAATTTTGCTTCACAATGATAGGAAGAGCCGACATCGAAGGATCAAAAAGCGACGTCGCTATGAACGCTTGGCCGCCACAAGCCAGTTATCCCTATGGTAACTTTTCTGACACCTCTTGCTAAAAACTCGTTAAACCAAAAGGATCGATAGGCCGAGCTTTTGCTGTCTCTGTATGTACTGAATACCGAGATCAAGCCAGCATTTGCCCTTTTGCTCTATGTGTGGTTTCTGTCCGCACTGAGCTGGCCTTGGGACACCTCCGTTATTATTTGAGAGATGTACCGCCCCAGTCAAACTCCCCACCTGGCAGTGTCCTTGATTTGGATCATATCTAAGCCACGGAGTTAAACCAAATTTCTATGCAATGCCCGCACAACCAACCGCTCGCCGAAGCTACTAGGTCAATACGCACAGTATCACACATATTGAAATTTGTTTGGTATGTATAACAAAACTCGGGATATTTTGGAACTAGAAACTCGCATCAACACAAAATACCATAAGAACACCCGAAGGCACTCATATAATGGCTATGTAAAATGATACACGTCCACCTCATCAAGTAAGTAAGGAAACAATAAGGGTAGTGGTATTTCATTGACGATAGAACCCGAAAGAACTATCTCCCACTTATGCTACACCCCTTATGTCTCCTTACAGTGCCAGACTAGAGTCAAGCTCAATAGGGTCTTCTTTCCCCACTAATTATTCCAAGCCCGTTCCCTTGGCTGTGGTTTCGCTAGATAGTAGATAGGGACAGTGGGAATCTCGTTAATCCATTCATGCGCAGTCACTAATTAGATGACGAGGCATTTGGCTACCTTAAGAGAGTCATAGTTACTCCCGCGTTTACCCGCGCTTACTTGAATTTCTTCACGTTGACATTCAGAGCACTGGGCAGAAATCACATTGTGTCAACACCCGTTAGGGCCATCACAATGCTTTGTTTTAATTAGGACAGTCGGATTCCCCAGGTCCGTGCCAGTTCTGAATTAATTGTTTATTGATAATCGTTTTCGAACTGAACGGCCGTAAAGCCGCCACCAGCACAGCAAGAAAGTTCCACAGTTTGATTATGAAATCTACTATCCGGGGAACGCATCAGCACTTGCGCACCAACACTATTTACCCAGAACGAGCACAAGAAACCGTTATAACTGTTTCCCCATCAAGCCCGACTATCTTCAATCTTCAGAGCCAATCCTTATCCCGAAGTTACGGATCTAATTTGCCGACTTCCCTTACCTACATTATTCTATTCGACTAGAGACTCTTCACCTTGGAGACCGGCTGCGGATATCGGTACGGTCTGTTGAGAAGTTTGCGTGGCCCCACCATAGAATTTTCAAGGTCCAAGGAGAAAATACTGACACAACAGTAATGTCATGCTCTTCCAATCCATAAACCATATCTCTCTGTGAAAGACTTCCATGGTTTTACGATTGTTCAACAGAAAAGAAAACTCTTCCAGTATCTCTCGAAGGCTTCTCTATGGTTGTTCCTGTTGCCAGGATGAGTGTAATAAGACCCATTTTTAATAAACAAACGTATACTCAACAGGTTACGGAATTGGAACCGTATTCCCTTTCGCTCTTATTAAATTATGTACGACAATTTGGTCAGAAATTTTGTAACATAAATTAAACAGCTTTCGCATAGAGCTTAGGACCGACTAACTCGTGATCAACCACTGTTCACACGAAACCCTTCTCCACTTCAGTCCTCCAAGATCTCATTCGATTATTTGCTACTACCACCAAGATCTGTGCCAATGGCGGCTCCATGCAGGCTCACGCCAAACACTTCTGCGCACCACCATTGTACCCTCCTACTCACTAGGACTTGACAGATTTGCACCACAAGGATGAAATCTCATTGTCCTAAGCGGCGATGTATAGCATATGACTTGAGCGCCATCCATTTTAAAGGGCTAGTTGCTTCGGCAGGTGAGTTGTTACACACTCCTTAGCGGATTACGACTTCCATGTCCACGTCCCGCTGTTTTAAGCAACAAACGCTTTCATGGTATCAATATGAGTCATTAATTTAGGCGCCGTAACATTCGCGTTTGGTTCATCCCACAAGCGCCAGTTCTGCTACCAAAGGGCCCACTGGGCACAATATATCTAAACCTCGATATCTTCAGATCAAGAAAGATGAGGTTCTTACCCATTTAAAGTTTGAGATAGGTTGAGGTCGTTTCGGCCCCAAGGCCCTCTAATCATTCGCTTTACCAGATTAAGATATATTTAGATTTATCATTGCACCAGCTATCCTGAGGGAAACTTCGGAGGGAACCAGCTACTAGATGGTTCGATTGGTCGTTTCGCCCCTATAACCCAATTCTGACAATCGATTGCACGTCAGAACTGCTTCAGTCCTCCATCAGGGTTTCCCTGACTTCAACCTGATCAGGTATAGTTCACCATCTTTCGGGTCACAGCATGTATGCTCAAGGTACGCTCTCGAACAGAGGGCCCAATTGCTTGAACCATGTTCACATAGAACGCCCCGGGATGGAGAAACGATCATTGGAGATCGCTTGTAATCCCATAAAATAGTTATTTTAATTGCGCCTTTAGGTTTCAACGAAATACCCAATGACTCGCACACATGTTAGACTTCTTGGTCCGTGTTTCAAGACGGGTCCCGAAGGTATCCCAAATTCTATCGCATTGCTAATCAAATACACGCGATCACTGCACCGCAACATATAAATACGCTACGGCCGCGATACCTTGCATGGCGGGCATGATTGTTAAGCTCCATCCGCTGTTTACCGGGCACACGCAGTAGCATTAACCATACGACACAAGTGCCGCAGATAGGCTAAACTGACTACACGGGCCGTATGATAAACCGTCTCAAAGAGAAACTACGAATGGATCGCAATGTCCTACTATGCGAAAAGTGCATACTGTCGATGGCACATTCGTTAAATGCACCGCCAAACAGCACTGAATTTCGCAATTCAGATATTCCGGTTCATCGGGCTTAACCCCTAAGCGGTTTCACGTACTATTTAACTCTCTATTCAGAGTGCTTTTCATCTTTCCCTCACGGTACTTGTTCGCTATCGGTCTCGTGGTTATATTTAGCCTTAGATGGAGTTTACCACCCACTTAGTGCTGCACTATCAAGCAACACGACTCTTTGGAATAGCCTTCTTATACTGGTAGCAGTTGGTACGGGCCTGGCACCCTCTATGGGTAAAATGGCCCATTCAAGATGGACTTGAACGTACTACCGTCGCATAAGATAATAGACTTTCCATTACACTGCATCTCCTACCGGCCAGAACGACCGGAGGACTTAGTGCTGGGCTTTCCTGTTTCGCTCGCCGCTACTAAAGGAATCTTGGTTAATTTCTTTTCCTTCCCTCATTAATATGCTTAAATTCAGGGAGTAGTCTCACATGAGTTGAGGTCGCTTTATTGGGTTTGTTTGCAAAGTCACAAGTATTGTTGGTTTGAAGTGCTTTCAACGCATTGTCCTATCGCAAGAAATTCTCGCATTAGATAAATTGGGCCATTACGCATTGGTGAAACCTGAGACGAAACGATTTGCTTTACACGCTGGCACACCACACCCGAAACCGGTCCGTACGACACACCCGAGCGCATTGCGGCGATTAGAGAATTAACGCATTATCCGAGAGTTGAGACGTTCTTTGTGCATTCAAATGCGAAAAACTATTACGTTTAAACGCTTATATCAATTTCATTACTAGTCTCACTCAGATGTTCTCTGCACACGCACAATGGGGGCGAGCGCACGCACACGGACGAGCGTGGCGGCGACACGTTTCCATTCAGACACCGTGATCCAATTATCTGTTTTCTTGATAAAAACGAGCACTTCACAATACGAGGATTGTGTACCAGAGGTATATTCAAGGGATGTCAGTGCACTGAAGACTGACAACGCCTCATGATGTAGCTAGACGCGTTAACGAAAAGCAATTCAGTTAGCATAAACTAACGACCCTCAACCATGTGTGGTCCATACAGCTTCGGTTAGGAAACTAGTCAGTATGGACCGCAATATGCGTTCAAAATGTCGATGTTCATGTGTCCTGCAGTTCACATGTCAGCACGCAGTTTGCTGCGTTCTTCATCGACCCACGAGCCAAGTGATCCCCCGCTTAGGGTTTTGAGTAATTGTTTGGTAACGAAAAGAACATATCACGTGGCAAAGATTGCAAGCAGTTAGATAATCTTTGTGCGTCCACGACTTACGAGGTTTCAAACCGCGATCCAGCTTAACACACTTTTTCCGGACGAAAAACGAACGATCCATGTACACCGTTGAACGGTCTGCCGCAGGCTAAAGGCACTCAAACTCCGTGGTATAACCAATCCAAACATGAACACTTCTCTAAAGGCCACGCCAACCAGATGGTATAACCATTTCGGATTGTCCGTCCGAAACGATTGTCAAAGACCATTCTAAACAATCAGTGGCATAAGTGTTACATATTCGCTCGGTTGCCGAGACCACGCTCCCACAATGGCATAACTCACCACGGAAACCACTCCACGGACAATTGTCTGAAGACCATGCTCTCAAATGTGGCATAGACCGGCGTTGGTCTGCTCACGCTCTCAAAATGGTATAATTGTCCGCTTCGATTTGCCGGGCTCGTTGTCTAAAATGGCCATGCTCTCAAAACAGCCCACAACAGTCCGTCTTCGCCAACAGTGCACAGGACGCTCTTACGTATATTGTCGTATCCGTAAAGTGTCAGTGGTGCGTTGGATAATCCAGATGCCTTTCGAACACTCTCACGATTCACACACCCGCATACAAACTGAACCGCATCTCATGCACGCCCCGGGGTTGTGTACTGTTGCTCTCTCGTTTTAACGCATTCAAAATACCGCGGTATAACCAATCCAGGTTGCCAGAGACCGCACTAACAAGAACAAAAGAGAACATACACTGCAAACAAATTCAACCCACGGCACACAATCGATGAGCCAGTTGCACCGGTGTGGATGCAAAAGCCGAAGAAGCAAAGGATTGCTAAGGTATGCGTTTCTTCCAACCCACGTTCGCACGCAAGTTGGAGTATTTCACGTATGCCACACACAATCAAGTGTGTGACACCGTGCGGACCTCTCGGTAAACCGTGCTGGGCCAGAGGCAACGCACATACACTGCCAAGCGTACGCAAGAGGATTACCAAAACGTTGCAGTCATCTACGCCATCCACCATTCCAATCCAGCACACCCCTCACTAGGCTCGGGCGTTCAAATGTGGTTTAACGAATACGCTTGCGCGCACCATTGGCAAAGACCACGCTCACTCGAAGCAACATCCACCATCCGAAACGTACTTTCATGTATACTATGTTATGACAGTGACTATGACGGGGTTGAGGAACAGAGTCCAACCGAGCATACCCTCCAAGACTAATGCGTTCAAAATGTTGTGGTATAACAGACACGCTTGCACGTTCTATTGCCAAAGACCACGCACACTCGAAGTATACAGATCACATCTACACGGACGGGGACATCACCTTAAGCCAGAAGCTAGTGTGACAGGATTCAAAAATGATTTTCGGTTCGACAAACTACGGTGTCTGGGTTCCTCTCAGCGCAGCCCGACAAGCATGCACGAGCGGCGACGTCAGCGGTTACGGCCCCGAGAAGCCCAACTGCTTGAGTTTATGCGTTCAAAATGGTTAATTCCCTATCCTATTAGTAGCGCGTTTTGGCTTCGTTCGGCTTAAAGGCGTTAGCGCGCCGGGAATTGCAAGTATGCGTTCAAAAATGTGTTTGGTTTGTTTTCTTCCCATATTCACGGCGCCGGACGGACTATGTGAATGCCAAGGGAGGCTTTCGGACGGCATCACGGCGAGCTCGCTAAAGCCCATTATGTGAAGTGCACGTCCAGGGTTGCAACACGCCGAATCGGCATGGCAGTTGGTCGAGATGTTGTTTGGCGGTATACAAATTGCTACTATCATGTGTATAGCGCTCCGTCGAGGGCAGTCTAAGACACAGCTAACAAAGAGCAATAGGCTCGGCTACAGCGCACTGGACAAAGCAGCACGTGCACCCGGTTGGTGTGCGTTCAAAATGCGAATCAACATCTCTCTCGGTCCGTGTGACGGGACCGGTGTTTGCGTTCAAATACGAAATAAATCAATAATGATCCTTCCGCAGGTTCACCTACGGAAACCTTGTTACGACTTTTACTTCCTCTAAATAACCAAGTTCGGTCAACTTCTGTAAAGCAACTGCAACACACGAGGCGTCGCAGCGATCACGTCCGGAGACCTCACTAAACAATTCAATCGGTAGTAGCGACGGGCGGTGTGTACAAAGGGCAGGGACGTAATCAATGCGAGTTAATGACTCGCACTTACTGGGAATTCCAGGTTCATGTGAACAGTTTCAGTTCACAATCCCAAGCAAGAAGGTGGTTCAGCGGTTTACCCGGACCTCTCGGCCTAGGAAACACACGTTGATACCTTCATTGTAGCGCGCGTGCAGCCCAGGACATCTAAGGGCATCACAGACCTGTTATTGCTCAATCTCATTATTGTTAGACACAATTTGTCCATTTAAGAAGCAAGTGTCTACTTTGGTTATTTAGACAAACAGACAGGTATGACTCCACCTACACCACCACAATATGTTATTAGCAACCTTGCGGCTACCATAACAAAAGGGTATGCAAAGTTTCAATGTCATAATCCTGACTGCATCTATTTAATATATTTGAGTCTCGTTCGTTATCGGAATTAACCAGACAAATCACTCCACGAACTAAGAACGGCCATGCACCACCACCCATAGATTCGAGAAAGAGCTATCAATCTGTCTTACTCATTTATGTTCGGACCTGGTAAGTTTTCCCGTGTTGAGTCAAATTAAGCCGCAGGCTCCACTCCTGGTGGTGCCCTTCCGTCAATTCCTTTAAGTTTCAGCTTTGCAACCATACTTCCCCCGGAGCCCAAAAGCTTTGGTTTCCCGAGAAGCGACTGAAAGAGCCATAGTAGTAGCTACACTCAATTGCTAGCTGGCATCGTTTATGGTTAGAACTAGGGCGGTATCTGATCGCCTTCGAACCTCTAACTTTCGTTCTTGATTAAATGAAAACATCTTTGGCAAATGCTTTCGCTTTAGTCAGTCTTACAACGGTCTAAGAATTTCACCTCTCGCGTTGTAATACTAATGCCCCCAACTGCTTCCATTAATCATTACATCTTGGTCTATTAAACCAATGAAAGTAGAACAGATGTCCTATTTCATTATTCCATGCACAAAATATTCAGGCATTACAAGCCTGCTTTAAGCACTCTAATTTGTTCAAAGTAATTTGTATCGGCTCACAACAACAATCGATTAAGATCACTGCAATGAGC
The DNA here is from genome assembly GCA_023014455.1 of Amanita exitialis. Taxonomy (NCBI): domain Eukaryota; kingdom Fungi; phylum Basidiomycota; class Agaricomycetes; order Agaricales; family Amanitaceae; genus Amanita; species Amanita exitialis. The sequence continues at coordinate 10,964 of JAEBUR010000053.1, forward strand.
TTATGTGAACGCTACAAGAGCGAACACGCCGATAATACGTCCACGCACTTTTGCCAAGACTAAAGCCAAGGCAAGATAAGACAAGTTACCGGACTAGTAAACTAGCGTATGGTAGCAGCCCGTGCGGAACACAAGTTCAACTACGAACGTTTTAACCGCAACAACTTTAATATACGCTATTGGAGCTGGAATTACCGCGGCTGCTGGCACCAGACTTGCCCTCCAATTGATCCTTGTTAAAGGATTTAAAGTGTACTCATTCCAATTACAAGGCCTCGGATGTGAGTCTTGTATTGTTTATTTTTCGTCACTACCTCCCCGTGCTGGGAGTGGGTAATTTACGCGCCTGCTGCCTTCCTTAGATGTGGTAGCCGTTTCTCAGGCTCCCTCTCCGGAATCGAACCCTGATTCCCCGTTACCCGTTGCAACCAAGGTAGTCCAAGACACTACCTTCAATAGTTGATAGGGCAGACATTTGAAAGATCCGTCGCCGGTACGAGACCATGCGATCAACAAATTATCCAGAGTTCAACCATTTGTATTGAGAGCACCGAAGCACTCCCCATTGGTTTAAATCTAATAAAAGCAGAGATTCCGTTTTACCGGTCTCTCTTTAAATGCATGTATTAGCTCTAGAATTACCACAGTTATCCAAGTAATTGTGGATACGATCTAAGGAACCATAACTGATATAATGAGCCTTTTGCGGTTTCACTTTATTTTTGCTTGTACTTAGACATGCATGGCTTAATCTTTGAGACAAGCATATAACTACTGGCAGGATCAACCAGAATTTTGATAGATTTAATATTTCGACTTTATGCACCGCATTACTGGAATACGAGTGCAATGGAAATCTACTCTATGTGTAAATCATATCATCAGTGCCGGTGACTCACCCGAAGGAGAGCATCACCACATGACACTGACACACACACTACATCGACCGTTTGCACCAAGTCTATTGGGTATAATAGGACGAGATTGCGGTACGAGTCCGAACACTGTTAGAAGTGATGGCCCTCGTTTTGGGGTTTTGGTTTATGGTGGCAACACAAGAGGGTTGTCCAACACAGTAGCTAGTACTGCGCCAGCGTTCCTCGTCGCCTTACTTGGGTTTAATTATTTTCAGTCGCTACGGTTTTTCTTTCGAGAACCACGACTATGAGCGTTCAACAAATTATTTTCAGTCGCTACGTTTTTCTTTCGAGAAACCACGACTATGAGCATCGCAAAAAATTATTTTCAGTCGCTACGTTTTTCTTTCGAGAAACCACGACTATGAGCATCGCAAAAATTATTTTCAGTCGCTACGTCCAACAAGAACCACGACTATCAGCGTTCAAAACAGAAAGAGAAAATGCACTCAAATATATTGGTTGCCGGCACTACGGATCGATTGCACTAAGTAAACGAGTCAAAGAACGATTTGCGATGATTAAAGCATTGAACTGACCGTACTCGCCATCTCACCATACTACACGACTACCTCTCTAACCATATAGTTAAAAATCCAAATAGGTCCACTCGGGTTCTCAACCCAAAACAGGTAGCACCACGGTGTATGACACCGTGCATATTGCATCACTTAGTACTGACCACGGTGTATGAGACCGTGCCTCACCCACGGTACGACACACCGATGATATTCGTTTAGGTGTCCAAAAAAGTATATGCACGGTGTAATAGACCGTGCATATACTTTTTTGTCCATCAACCGGGCAACATCACGGTTGTAATCTGATGCTATCCGAAGTCATGTGCACGGTGTATTAGACCGTGCATATACATTTTTTGTATATGATTTGGGTATCATATCGGATGCATTCCAATGCTATCAGAAGTTATATGCACGGTGTATTAGACCGTGCATATACTTTTTTGTCCATCTTTTGGGTAACATGTCGGTTGCATTCTAATGCTATCTGATGTTATATGCACGGTGTAATAGACCGTGCATATACTTTTTTGTCCATCAACTGGGTAACATCTCGGTTACATTCTAATGCTATCTGATGTTATATGCACGGTGTAATAGACCGTGCATATACTTTTTTGTCCATCAACTGGGTATCATATCGGATGCATTCCAATGCTATCTGAAGTTATATGCACGGTGTATTAGACCGTGCATATACATTTTTCGTATATGATTTGGGTATCATATCGGATGTATTCCAATGCTATCTGAAGTAATATGCACGGTGTAATAGACCGTGCATATACTTTTTTTGTCCATCTATTGGGTAACATGTCGGTTGCATTCTAATGCTATCTGATGTTATATGCACGGTGTAATAGACCGTGCATATACTTTTTTGTCCATCAACTGGGTAACATCTCGGTTGCATTCTAATGCTATCTGATGTTATATGTACGGTGTATTAGACCGTGCATATACATTTTTTGTATATGATTTGGGTATCATATCGGATGTATTCCAATGCTATCTGAAGTAATATGCACGGTGTAATAGACCGTGCATATACTTTTTTTGTCCATCTATTGGGTAAACATGTCGGTTGCATTCTAATGCTATCTGATGTTATATGCACGGTGTAATAGACCGTGCATATACTTTTTTGTCCATCAACTGGGTAACAACTCGGTTGCATTCTAATGCTATATGATGTTATATGCACGATGTATTAGACCGTGCATATATATTTTTTGTATATGATTTGGGTATCATATCGGATGCATGCCAATGCTATCTGAAGTTATATGCACGGTGTAATAGACCGTGCATATACTCTTTTGTCCATCAACTGGGTAACAGCTCGGTTGCATTCCAATGCTATCTGAAGTTATATGCACGGTGTAAAAGACCGTGCATATACTTTTTTGTCCATCAACTGGGTAACATCTCGGTTGCATTCTAATGCTATCTGATGTTATATGCACGGCGTAATAGACCGTGCATATACTTTTTTGTCCATCAACTGGATAACAACTCGGTTGCATTCTAATGCTATCTGATGTTATATGCACGATGTATTAGACCGTGCATATACATTTTTTGTATATGATTTGGGTATCATATCGGATGCATTCCAATGCTATCTGAAGTTATATGCACGGTGTAATAGACCGTGCATATACTCTTTTGTCCATCAACTGGGTAACATCTCGGTTGCATTCCAATGCTATCTGAAGTTATATGCACGGTGTAAAAGACCGTGCATATACTTTTTTGTCCATCAACTGGGTAACATCTCGGTTGCATTCTAATGCTATCTGATGTTATATGCACGGCGTAATATTTCGTGCATATACTTTTTTGTCCATCAACTGGGTAACATGTCGGTTGCATGCGAATGCTATCTGAAGTTATATGCACGGTGTATTAGACCGAACATATACTTTTTTGTCCATCATTCCGCCAACATTTCGGATGCATGCGACTGCTATCTGATGTAATATGCACGGTGCAATAGACCGTGCATATGGTCGCAAATTGATAGCTTCGGCAGCACTAAGGCTCCATGTATGAAGCTTATGTATCAAGCGTGTCGCTCATGAATGGACCAGAATAAAAGTGTGAAATTATATGCGGTGTCATGATACGTTCGATATAATTTGATATAATTTTTTCAATCGATTTTTGTTCAAAGTACGCGTGCAAAATAATGCGCGCGTGTGTGTAAATTCTCACACGCAGTTCCGAAATTGATGATTCGGATTCTAATTTCGCATTTGTTATTGCATGCAATTTTTTTATTTTTTATTTTATTTTTGTATCGGTTGAGTAGAGCACTTTCGGAACTGCATGTGTTTGTGCTGAATTCACACGCACGCTCGCATTATTTTGCATTACGTGCAATTTGATGCGAGCGTGCGTGTGAATTCAGCACAAACACATGCAGTTCCGAAAGTGCTCTACTCAACCGATACAAAAATAAAATAAAAAATAAAAAAATTGCATGCAATAACAAATGCGAAATTAGAATCCGAATCATCAATTTCGGAACTGCGTGTGAGAATTTACACACACGCGCGCATTATTTTGCACGCGTACTTTGAACAAAATTCGATTGAAAAAATTATTTAAATTGCATGCAATAACAAATGCGTGTGCGTGTGTGTGCGTGTGCATTTTTTTGTTTTTTGTGTCTGTTGAGTAGAGCACTTTCGGAACTGCATGTGTTTGTGCTGAATTCACACGCACGCCCGAATCAAATTGCACGTCCAAAAAAAAAAAACCTACACACACACACACTCACACACACACACACACACACAAACCCACACACACAGACACACACACACATGAGCACACAAATGCATACGAACACGATCACACACACACACACACACACACACACACAAACACACACACACACACACACACACAAACGATACATCGCCTTACCACAAGTGACAGCTTAAGTAGCTCCCAGCCGGACAATGCAGTTGCGGCTTGGTGGCGATGACCGTAGCGTTGTCGACTCGCAAGTCGTGGGTGCTGGGTTCGAATCCCGACCGTGGCCCCAACATTTGAATGTGCTTTTTTTCTAATCGCATTTGATTGTTGAGCTCACGATCGGTTGCCGACATAAGTGTCCGGGAGACTGAGACGAGTTATAAGCTAGTAGAGTTGCGTGTTGTGCCAATCGTGGACTGGCATGGCATATACGGCATATGAATTCGTTTCGAGTAACCTATGGGTGTGAGAGAGAGAATAATTGGCCCTATAAATGATGTTTGGACCCTATTGCTCCACTACGGCGAAGGGGGAAAACCCTGCACTATCAATATCAGGTGTTCTCCATTGCTCCACTACGGAAATAATAACCGTACATTTTAATCGAAAAAATTTACAAGTCCGAGAAAACGTGAGCATTTTTTCGAACTTGTAAATTATTATTTCTTCACTTACGATATTCCATGTGAATATTCACATAATCTCAGACTTGTGTTTTTTTTTCAATTCATAACCAACATGATATTGAACACACATTCTCGGACTTGTGATATTTCTTCATAAAAATGTCGCATACACTTTTCGGACTTGTACAAAATGTGTTTGGATTTTTGAACACACATTCTCGAACTTGTGATATCTCTTCATAAAAATGTTGCATACACTTTTCGGACTTGTACAAAATGTGTTTGGATTTTTGTACACAACCCCAGACAGGTAATATTCTCGTACTCTCGGACTTGTGATATTTTTTCCAAAAATTATTCACGTCTTCTCGGACTTGAACAAATTTGTTGGCAACTTTACCTCTGGCCATATTCGGACTTCGCAATACACATTTCCTTCGACTTGTTATATTCGTTTCGAATTTTTGCTCTTGCAAGTGCTCACATAGACTCGCAATATTCCCACAGCAATCTGTTCACACACCATCAACCAACAACCAACACCACCACCACCATCAACGCACATCGCACTTCGACAGCACAACCACCAACCAACCATCAACACAAAACCACCAACGCAAATATAATATAAGAAATATGATTTCTTGAATCCGATACAAATCGGCAAGCGAGAGATAAGTTTCAGAGGATCGCAGTATGACGGCTGCTCTACCACTTACAACACTCTGCCTGTTACCAAAGTCGTTTACAATTGATTTCGAGTACCAGCATCGCCACAACCTAATGTTTAGCCAAATGCAACTAGCTCGTCGAACAGGTGCTTTCGCCTCCCGCTCTCGCTATGTTACAAGGCAATTAGGCATAATAACTTTCCGTCAGACCACAAGTGAATGACTATCAAATGGTATTTGCCAAGCGACACGGTGACCCCCTTACTATTGTTCTTATCCAGCTCGGATACGACCTTAGAGGCGTTCAGGCATAATCCGACGGACGTAGCGTCATACCACTGTTCGCTCGAACAAGTATTAAACCATTGGTCCGTACCTAAGGTTCCTCTCGTACTACGCAGGAATGCTGTTGGAACAACGTATGTCATCAGAAGGGTAAAACTAACCTGTCTCACGACGGTCTAAACCCAGCTCACGTTCCCTTGCATGGGTGAACAATCCAACGCTTGGTGAATTTTGCTTCACAATGATAGGAAGAGCCGACATCGAAGGATCAAAAAGCGACGTCGCTATGAACGCTTGGCCGCCCACAAGCCAGTTATCCCTATGGTAACTTTTTCTGACACCTCTGCTAAAAACTCGTTAAACCCAAAGGATCGATAGGCCGAGCTTTTGCTGTCTCTGTATGTACTGAATACCGAGATCAAGCCAGCATTTGCCCTTTTGCTCTATGTGTGGTTTCTGTCCGCACTGAGCTGGCCTTGGGACACCTCCGTTATTATTTGAGGATGTACCGCCCAGTCAAACTCCCCACCTGGCAGTGTCCTTGATTTGGATCATATCTAAGCCACGGAGTTAAACCAAATTTCTATGCAATGCCCGCACAACCAACCGCTCGCCGAAGCTACTAGGTCAATACGCACAGTATCACACATATTGAAATTTGTTTGTATGTATAACAAAACTCGGGAGATTTTGGAACTAGAAACTCGCATCAACACAAAATACCATAAGAACACCCGAAGGCACTCATATA
>JAEBUR010000053.1:20000-25000 GCA_023014455.1 Amanita exitialis
TTCAGAGTGCTTTTCAACTTTCCCTCACGGTACTTGTTCGCTATCGGTCTCGTGGGTTATATTTAGCCTTAGATGGAGTTTACCACCCACTTAGTGCTGCACTATCAAGCAACACGACTCTTTGGAATAGCCTTCTTATACTGGTAGCAGTTGGTACGGGCCTGGCACCCTCTATGGGTAAAATGGCCCCATTCAAGATGGACTTGAACGTACTACCGTCGCATAAGATAATAGACTTTCCATACACTTGCATCTCCTACCGGCCAGAACGACCGGAGGACTTAGTGCTGGGCTTTTCCTGTTTCGCTCGCCGCTACTAAAGGAATCTTGGTTAATTTCTTTTCCTTCCCCTCATTAATATGCTTAAATTCAGGGAGTAGTCTCACATGAGTTGAGGTCGCTTATTGGGTTGTTTGCAAAGTCACAAGTATTGTTGGTTTGAAGTGCTTTCAACGCATTGTCCTATCGCAGAAAATTCTCGCATTAGATAAATTGGGCCATTACGGCATTGGTGAAACCTGAGACGAAACGATTGCTTTACCCGCTGGCAACACACACCCGAAACCGGTCCGTACGACACACCCGAGCGCATTGCGGCGATTAGAGAATTAACGCATTATCCGAGAGTTGAGACGTTCTTTGTGCATTCAAATGCGAAAACTATTACGTTTAAACGCTTATATCAATTTCATTACTAGTCTCACTCAGATGTTCTCTGCACACGCACAATGGGGGCGAGCGCACGCACACGGACGAGCGTGGCGGCGACACGTTTCCATTCAGACACCGTGATCCAATTATCTGTTTTCTTTGATAAAAACGAGCACTTCACAATACGAGGATTGTGTACCAGAGGTATATTCAAGGGATGTCAGTGCACTGAAGACTGACAACGCCTCATGATGTAGCTAGACGCGTTAACGAAAAGCAATTCAGTTAGCATAAACTAACGACCCTCAACCATGTGTGGTCCATACAGCTTCGGTTAGGAAACTAGTCAGTATGGACCGCAATATGCGTTCAAAATGTCGATGTTCATGTGTCCTGCAGTTCACATGTCAGCACGCAGTTTGCTGCGTTCTTCATCGACCCACGAGCCAAGTGATCCCCCGCTTAGGGTTTGAGTAATTGTTTGGTAACGAAAAGAACATATCACGTGGCAAAGATTGCAAGCAGTTAGATAATCTTTGTGCGTCCACGACTTACGAGGTTTCAAACCGCGATCCAGCTTAACACACTTTTCCGGACGAAAAACGAACGATCCATGTACACCGTTGAACGGTCTGCCGCAGGCTAAAGGCACTCAAACTCCGTGGTATAACCAATCCAAACATGAACACTTCTCTAAAGGCCACGCCAACCAGATGGTATAACCATTTCGGATTGTCCGTCCGAAACGATTGTCAAAGACCATTCTAAACAATCAGTGGCATAAGTGTTACATATTCGCTCGGTTGCCGAGACCACGCTCCCACAATGGCATAACTCACCACGGAAACCACTCCACGGACAATTGTCTGAAGACCATGCTCTCAAATGTGGCATAGACCGGCGTTGGTCTGCTCACGCTCTCAAAATGGTATAATTGTCCGCTTCGATTTGCCGGGCTCGTTGTCTAAAATGGCCATGCTCTCAAAACAGCCCACAACAGTCCGTCTTCGCCAACAGTGCACAGGACGCTCTTACGTATATTGTCGTATCCGTAAAGTGTCAGTGGTGCGTTGGATAATCCAGATGCCTTTCGAACACTCTCACGATTCACACAGCCGCATACAAACTGAACCGCATCTCATGCACGCCCCGGGGTTGTGTACTGTTGCTCTCTCGTTTTAACGCATTCAAAATACCGCGGTATAACCAATCCAGGTTGCCAGAGACCGCACTAACAAGAACAAAAGAGAACATACACTGCAAACAAATTCAACCCACGGCACACAATCGATGAGCCAGTTGCACCGGTGTGGATGCAAAAGCCGAAGAAGCAAAGGATTGCTAAGGTATGCGTTTCTTCCAACCCACGTTCGCACGCAAGTTGGAGTATTTCACGTATGCCACACACAATCAAGTGTGTGACACCGTGCGGACCTCTCGGTAAACCGTGCTGGGCCAGAGGCAACGCACATACACTGCCAAGCGTACGCAAGAGGATTACCAAAACGTTGCAGTCATCTACGCCATCCACCATTCCAATCCAGCACACCCTCACTAGGCTCGGGCGTTCAAATGTGGTTTAACGAATACGCTTGCGCGCACCATTGGCAAAGACCACGCTCACTCGAAGCAACATCCACCATCCGAAACGTACTTTCATGTATACTATGTTATGACAGTGACTATGACGGGGTTGAGGAACAGAGTCCAACCGAGCATACCCTCCAAGACTAATGCGTTCAAAATGTTGTGGTATAACAGACACGCTTGCACGTTCTATTGCCAAAGACCACGCACACTCGAAGTATACAGATCACATCTACACGGACGGGGACATCACCTTAAGCCAGAAGCTAGTGTGACAGGATTCAAAAATGATTTTCGGTTCGACAAACTACGGTGTCTGGGTTCCTCTCAGCGCAGCCCGACAAGCATGCACGAGCGGCGACGTCAGCGGTTACGGCCCCGAGAAGCCCAACTGCTTGAGTTTATGCGTTCAAAATGGTTAATTCCCTATCCTATTAGTAGCGCGTTTTGGCTTCGTTCGGCTTAAAGGCGTTAGCGCGCCGGGAATTGCAAGTATGCGTTCAAAAATGTGTTTGGTTTGTTTTCTTCCCATATTCACGGCGCCGGACGGACTATGTGAATGCCAAGGGGAGGCTTTCGGACGGCATCACGGCGAGCTCGCTAAAGCCCATTATGTGAAGTGCACGTCCAGGGTTGCAACACGCCGAATCGGCATGGCAGTTGGTCGAGATGTTGTTTGGCGGTATACAAATTGCCTACTATCATGTGTATAGCGCTCCGTCGAGGGCAGTCTAAGACACAGCTAACAAAGAGCAATAGGCTCGGCTACAGCGCACTGGACAAAGCAGCACGTGCACCCGGTTGGTGTGCGTTCAAAATGCGAATCAACATCTCTCTCGGTCCGTGTGACGGGACCGGTGTTTGCGTTCAAATACGAAATAAATCAATAATGATCCTTCCGCAGGTTCACCTACGGAAACCTTGTTACGACTTTTACTTCCTCTAAATAACCAAGTTCGGTCAACTTCTGTAAAGCAACTGCAACACACGAGGCGTCGCAGCGATCACGTCCGGAGACCTCACTAAACAATTCAATCGGTAGTAGCGACGGGCGGTGTGTACAAAGGGCAGGGACGTAATCAATGCGAGTTAATGACTCGCACTTACTGGGAATTCCAGGTTCATGTGAACAGTTTCAGTTCACAATCCCAAGCAAGAAGGTGGTTCAGCGGTTTACCCGGACCTCTCGGCCTAGGAAACACACGTTGATACCTTCATTGTAGCGCGCGTGCAGCCCAGGACATCTAAGGGCATCACAGACCTGTTATTGCTCAATCTCATTATTGTTAGACACAATTTGTCCATTTAAGAAGCAAGTGTCTACTTTGGTTATTTAGACAAACAGACAGGTATGACTCCACCTACACCACCACAATATGTTATTAGCAACCTTGCGGCTACCATAACAAAAGGGTATGCAAAGTTTCAATGTCATAATCCTGACTGCATCTATTTAATATATTTGAGTCTCGTTCGTTATCGGAATTAACCAGACAAATCACTCCACGAACTAAGAACGGCCATGCACCACCACCCATAGATTCGAGAAAGAGCTATCAATCTGTCTTACTCATTTATGTTCGGACCTGGTAAGTTTTCCCGTGTTGAGTCAAATTAAGCCGCAGGCTCCACTCCTGGTGGTGCCCTTCCGTCAATTCCTTTAAGTTTCAGCTTTGCAACCATACTTCCCCCGGAGCCCAAAAGCTTTGGTTTCCCGAGAAGCGACTGAAAGAGCCATAGTAGTAGCTACACTCAATTGCTAGCTGGCATCGTTTATGGTTAGAACTAGGGCGGTATCTGATCGCCTTCGAACCTCTAACTTTCGTTCTTGATTAAATGAAAACATCTTTGGCAAATGCTTTCGCTTTAGTCAGTCTTACAACGGTCTAAGAATTTCACCTCTCGCGTTGTAATACTAATGCCCCCAACTGCTTCCATTAATCATTACATCTTGGTCTATTAAACCAATGAAAGTAGAACAGATGTCCTATTTCATTATTCCATGCACAAAATATTCAGGCATTACAAGCCTGCTTTAAGCACTCTAATTTGTTCAAAGTAATTTGTATCGGCTCACAACAACAATCGATTAAGATCACTGCAATGAGCTTATGTGAACGCTACAAGAGCGAACACGCCGATAATACGTCCACGCACTTTTGCCAAGACTAAAGCCAAGGCAAGATAAGACAAGTTACCGGACTAGTAAACTAGCGTATGGTAGCAGCCCGTGCGGAACACAAGTTCAACTACGAACGTTTTAACCGCAACAACTTTAATATACGCTATTGGAGCTGGAATTACCGCGGCTGCTGGCACCAGACTTGCCCTCCAATTGATCCTTGTTAAAGGATTTAAAGTGTACTCATTCCAATTACAAGGCCTCGGATGTGAGTCTTGTATTGTTATTTTTCGTCACTACCTCCCCGTGCTGGGAGTGGGTAATTTACGCGCCTGCTGCCTTCCTTAGATGTGGTAGCCGTTTCTCAGGCTCCCTCTCCGGAATCGAACCCTGATTCCCCGTTACCCGTTGCAACCAAGGTAGTCCAAGACACTACCTTCAATAGTTGATAGGGCAGACATTTGAAAGATCCGTCGCCGGTACGAGACCATGCGATCAACAAATTATCCAGAGTTCAACCATTTGTATTGAGAGCACCGAAGCACTCCCCATTGGTTTAAATCTAATAAAAGCAGAGATTCCGTTTTACCGGTCTCTCTTTAAATGCATGTATTAGCTCTAGAATTACCACAGTTATCCA
>JAEBUR010000053.1:31255-41255 GCA_023014455.1 Amanita exitialis
ACCCGCGCTTACTTGAATTTCTTCACGTTGACATTCAGAGCACTGGGCAGAAATCACATTGTGTCAACACCCGTTAGGGCCATCACAATGCTTTGTTTTAATTAGACAGTCGGATTCCCCAGGTCCGTGCCAGTTCTGAATTAATTGTTTATTGATAATCGTTTTCGATGAACGGCCGTAAAGCCGCCACCAGCACAGCAAGAAAGTTCCACAGTTTGATTATGAAATCTACTATCCGGGGAACGCATCAGCACTTGCGCACCAACACTATTTACCCAGAACGAGCACAAGAACCGTTATAACTGTTTCCCCATCAAGCCCGACTATCTCAATCTTCAGAGCCAATCCTTATCCCGAAGTTACGGATCTAATTTGCCGACTTCCCTTACCTACATTATTCTATCGACTAGAGACTCTTCACCTTGGAGACCGGCTGCGGATATCGGTACGGTCTGTTGAGAAGTTTGCGTGGCCCCACCATAGATTTTCAAGGTCCAAGGAGAAAATACTGACACAACAGTAAATGTCATGCTCTTCCAATCCATAAACCATATCTCTCTGTGAAAGACTTCCATGGTTTTACGATTGTTCAACAGAAAAGAAAACTCTTCCAGTATCTCTCGAAGGCTTCTCTATGGTTGTTCCTGTTGCCAGGATGAGTGTAATAAGACCCATTTTTAATAAACAAACGTATACTCAACAGGTTACGGAATTGGAACCGTATTCCCTTTCGCTCTTATTAAATTATGTACGACAATTTGGTCAGAAATTTTGTAACATAAATTAAACAGCTTTCGCATAGAGCTTAGGACCGACTAACTCGTGATCAACCACTGTTCACACGAAACCCTTCTCCACTTCAGTCCTCCAAGATCTCATTCGATTATTTGCTACTACCACCAAGATCTGTGCCAATGGCGGCTCCATGCAGGCTCACGCCAAACACTTCTGCGCACACCATTGTACCCTCCTACTCACTAGGACTTGACAGATTTGCACCACAAGGATGAAATCTCATTGTCCTAGCGGCGATGTATAGGCATATGACTTGAGCGCCATCCATTTTAAGGGCTAGTTGCTTCGGCAGGTGAGTTGTTACACACTCCTTAGCGGATTACGACTTCCATGTCCACCGTCCTGCTGTTTTAAGCAACCAACGCCTTTCATGGTATCAATATGAGTCATTAATTTAGGCGCCGTAACATCGCGTTTGGTTCATCCCACAGCGCCAGTTCTGCTTACCAAAAGTGGCCCACTGGGCACAATATATCTAAACCTCGATATCTTCAGATCAAGAAAGATGAGGTTCTTACCCATTTAAAGTTTGAGAATAGGTTGAGGTCGTTTCGGCCCCAAGGCCTCTAATCATTCGCTTTACCAGATAAGATTATATTTAGATTTATCATTGCACCAGCTATCCTGAGGGAAACTTCGGAGGGAACCAGCTACTAGATGGTTCGATTGGTCTTTCGCCCCTATACCCAATTCTGACAATCGATTTGCACGTCAGAACTGCTTCAGTCCTCCATCAGGGTTTCCCCTGACTTCAACCTGATCAGGTATAGTTCACCATCTTTCGGGTCACAGCATGTATGCTCAAGGTACGCTCTCGAACAGAGGGCCCAATTGCTTGAACCATGTTCACATAGAACGCCCCGGGATGGAGAAACGATCATTGGAGATCGCTTGTAATCCCATAAAATAGTTATTTTAATTGCGCCTTTAGGTTTCAACGAAATACCCAATGACTCGCACACATGTTAGACTTCTTGGTCCGTGTTTCAAGACGGGTCCCGAAGGTATCCCAAATCTATCGCATTGCTAATCAAATACACGCGATCACTGCACCGCAACATATAAATACGCTACGGCCGCGATACCTTGCATGGCGGGCATGATTGTTAAGCTCCATCCGCTGTTTACCGGGCACCGCAGTAGCATTAACCATACGACACAAGTGCCGCAGATAGGCTAAACTGACTACACGGGCCGTATGATAAACCGTCTCAAAGAGAACTACGAATGGATCGCAATGTCCTACTATGCGAAAAGTGCATACTGTCGATGGCACATCGTTAAATGCACCGCCAAACAGCACTGAATTTCGCAATTCAGATATTCAGGTTCATCGGGCTTAACCCCTAAGCGGTTTCACGTACTATTTAACTCTCTATTCAGAGTGCTTTTCAACTTTCCCTCACGGTACTTGTTCGCTATCGGTCTCGTGGTTATATTTAGCCTTAGATGGAGTTTACCACCCACTTAGTGCTGCACTATCAAGCAACACGACTCTTTGGAATAGCCTTCTTATACTGGTAGCAGTTGGTACGGGCCTGGCACCCTCTATGGGTAAAATGGCCCCATTCAAGATGGACTTGAACGTACTACCGTCGCATAAGATAATAGACTTTCCATACACTGCATCTCCTACCGGCCAGAACGACCGGAGGACTTAGTGCTGGGCTTTTCCTGTTTCGCTCGCCGCTACTAAAGGAATCTTGGTTAATTTCTTTTCCTTCCCTCATTAATATGCTTAAATTCAGGGAGTAGTCTCACATGAGTTGAGGTCGCTTTATTGGGTTGTTTGCAAAGTCACAAGTATTGTTGGTTTGAAGTGCTTTCAACGCATTGTCCTATCGCAGAAAATTCTCGCATTAGATAAATTGGGCCATTACGCATTGGTGAAACCTGAGACGAAACGATTGCTTTACACGCTGGCACACACACCCGAAACCGGTCCGTACGACACACCCGAGCGCATTGCGGCGATTAGAGAATTAACGCATTATCCGAGAGTTGAGACGTTCTTTGTGCATTCAAATGCGAAAACTATTACGTTTAAACGCTTATATCAATTTCATTACTAGTCTCACTCAGATGTTCTCTGCACACGCACAATGGGGGCGAGCGCACGCACACGGACGAGCGTGGCGGCGACACGTTTCCATTCAGACACCGTGATCCAATTATCTGTTTTCTTTGATAAAAACGAGCACTTCACAATACGAGGATTGTGTACCAGAGGTATATTCAAGGGATGTCAGTGCACTGAAGACTGACAACGCCTCATGATGTAGCTAGACGCGTTAACGAAAAGCAATTCAGTTAGCATAAACTAACGACCCTCAACCATGTGTGGTCCATACAGCTTCGGTTAGGAAACTAGTCAGTATGGACCGCAATATGCGTTCAAAATGTCGATGTTCATGTGTCCTGCAGTTCACATGTCAGCACGCAGTTTGCTGCGTTCTTCATCGACCCACGAGCCAAGTGATCCCCCGCTTAGGGTTTGAGTAATTGTTTGGTAACGAAAAGAACATATCACGTGGCAAAGATTGCAAGCAGTTAGATAATCTTTGTGCGTCCACGACTTACGAGGTTTCAAACCGCGATCCAGCTTAACACACTTTTCCGGACGAAAAACGAACGATCCATGTACACCGTTGAACGGTCTGCCGCAGGCTAAAGGCACTCAAACTCCGTGGTATAACCAATCCAAACATGAACACTTCTCTAAAGGCCACGCCAACCAGATGGTATAACCATTTCGGATTGTCCGTCCGAAACGATTGTCAAAGACCATTCTAAACAATCAGTGGCATAAGTGTTACATATTCGCTCGGTTGCCGAGACCACGCTCCCACAATGGCATAACTCACCACGGAAACCACTCCACGGACAATTGTCTGAAGACCATGCTCTCAAATGTGGCATAGACCGGCGTTGGTCTGCTCACGCTCTCAAAATGGTATAATTGTCCGCTTCGATTTGCCGGGCTCGTTGTCTAAAATGGCCATGCTCTCAAAACAGCCCACAACAGTCCGTCTTCGCCAACAGTGCACAGGACGCTCTTACGTATATTGTCGTATCCGTAAAGTGTCAGTGGTGCGTTGGATAATCCAGATGCCTTTCGAACACTCTCACGATTCACACAGCCGCATACAAACTGAACCGCATCTCATGCACGCCCCGGGGTTGTGTACTGTTGCTCTCTCGTTTTAACGCATTCAAAATACCGCGGTGTAACCAATCCAGGTTGCCAGAGACCGCACTAACAAGAACAAAAGAGAACATACACTGCAAACAAATTCAACCCACGGCACACAATTGATGAGCCAGTTGCACCGGTGTGGATGCAAAAGCCGAAGAAGCAAAGGATTGCTAAGGTATGCGTTTCTTCCAACCCACGTTCGCACGCAAGTTGGAGTATTTCACGTATGCCACACACAATCAAGTGTGTGACACCGTGCGGACCTCTCGGTAAACCGTGCTGGGCCAGAGGCAACGCACATACACTGCCAAGCGTACGCAAGAGGATTACCAAAACGTTGCAGTCATCTACGCCATCCACCATTCCAATCCAGCACACCCTCACTAGGCTCGGGCGTTCAAATGTGGTTTAACGAATACGCTTGCGCGCACCATTGGCAAAGACCACGCTCACTCGAAGCAACATCCACCATCCGAAACGTACTTTCATGTATACTATGTTATGACAGTGACTATGACGGGGTTGAGGAACAGAGTCCAACCGAGCATACCCTCCAAGACTAATGCGTTCAAAATATTGTGGTATAACAGACACGCTTGCACGTTCTATTGCCAAAGACCACGCACACTCGAAGTATACAGATCACATCTACACGGACGGGGACATCACCTTAAGCCAGAAGCTAGTGTGACAGGATTCAAAAATGATTTTCGGTTCGACAAACTACGGTGTCTGGGTTCCTCTCAGCGCAGCCCGACAAGCATGCACGAGCGGCGACGTCAGCGGTTACGGCCCCGAGAAGCCCAACTGCTTGAGTTTATGCGTTCAAAATGGTTAATTCCCTATCCTATTAGTAGCGCGTTTTGGCTTCGTTCGGCTTAAAGGCGTTAGCGCGCCGGGAATTGCAAGTATGCGTTCAAAAATGTGTTTGGTTTGTTTTCTTCCCATATTCACGGCGCCGGACGGACTATGTGAATGCCAAGGGGAGGCTTTCGGACGGCATCACGGCGAGCTCGCTAAAGCCCATTATGTGAAGTGCACGTCCAGGGTTGCAACACGCCGAATCGGCATGGCAGTTGGTCGAGATGTTGTTTGGCGGTATACAAATTGCTACTATCATGTGTATAGCGCTCCGTCGAGGGCAGTCTAAGACACAGCTAACAAAGAGCAATAGGCTCGGCTACAGCGCACTGGACAAAGCAGCACGTGCACCCGGTTGGTGTGCGTTCAAAATGCGAATCAACATCTCTCTCGGTCCGTGTGACGGGACCGGTGTTTGCGTTCAAATACGAAATAAATCAATAATGATCCTTCCGCAGGTTCACCTACGGAAACCTTGTTACGACTTTTACTTCCTCTAAATAACCAAGTTCGGTCAACTTCTGTAAAGCAACTGCAACACACGAGGCGTCGCAGCGATCACGTCCGGAGACCTCACTAAACAATTCAATCGGTAGTAGCGACGGGCGGTGTGTACAAAGGGCAGGGACGTAATCAATGCGAGTTAATGACTCGCACTTACTGGGAATTCCAGGTTCATGTGAACAGTTTCAGTTCACAATCCCAAGCAAGAAGGTGGTTCAGCGGTTTACCCGGACCTCTCGGCCTAGGAAACACACGTTGATACCTTCATTGTAGCGCGCGTGCAGCCCAGGACATCTAAGGGCATCACAGACCTGTTATTGCTCAATCTCATTATTGTTAGACACAATTTGTCCATTTAAGAAGCAAGTGTCTACTTTGGTTATTTAGACAAACAGACAGGTATGACTCCACCTACACCACCACAATATGTTATTAGCAACCTTGCGGCTACCATAACAAAAGGGTATGCAAAGTTTCAATGTCATAATCCTGACTGCATCTATTTAATATATTTGAGTCTCGTTCGTTATCGGAATTAACCAGACAAATCACTCCACGAACTAAGAACGGCCATGCACCACCACCCATAGATTCGAGAAAGAGCTATCAATCTGTCTTACTCATTTATGTTCGGACCTGGTAAGTTTTCCCGTGTTGAGTCAAATTAAGCCGCAGGCTCCACTCCTGGTGGTGCCCTTCCGTCAATTCCTTTAAGTTTCAGCTTTGCAACCATACTTCCCCCGGAGCCCAAAAGCTTTGGTTTCCCGAGAAGCGACTGAAAGAGCCATAGTAGTAGCTACACTCAATTGCTAGCTGGCATCGTTTATGGTTAGAACTAGGGCGGTATCTGATCGCCTTCGAACCTCTAACTTTCGTTCTTGATTAAATGAAAACATCTTTGGCAAATGCTTTCGCTTTAGTCAGTCTTACAACGGTCTAAGAATTTCACCTCTCGCGTTGTAATACTAATGCCCCCAACTGCTTCCATTAATCATTACATCTTGGTCTATTAAACCAATGAAAGTAGAACAGATGTCCTATTTCATTATTCCATGCACAAAATATTCAGGCATTACAAGCCTGCTTTAAGCACTCTAATTTGTTCAAAGTAATTTGTATCGGCTCACAACAACAATCGATTAAGATCACTGCAATGAGCTTATGTGAACGCTACAAGAGCGAACACGCCGATAATACGTCCACGCACTTTTGCCAAGACTAAAGCCAAGGCAAGATAAGACAAGTTACCGGACTAGTAAACTAGCGTATGGTAGCAGCCCGTGCGGAACACAAGTTCAACTACGAACGTTTTAACCGCAACAACTTTAATATACGCTATTGGAGCTGGAATTACCGCGGCTGCTGGCACCAGACTTGCCCTCCAATTGATCCTTGTTAAAGGATTTAAAGTGTACTCATTCCAATTACAAGGCCTCGGATGTGAGTCTTGTATTGTTATTTTTCGTCACTACCTCCCCGTGCTGGGAGTGGGTAATTTACGCGCCTGCTGCCTTCCTTAGATGTGGTAGCCGTTTCTCAGGCTCCCTCTCCGGAATCGAACCCTGATTCCCCGTTACCCGTTGCAACCAAGGTAGTCCAAGACACTACCTTCAATAGTTGATAGGGCAGACATTTGAAAGATCCGTCGCCGGTACGAGACCATGCGATCAACAAATTATCCAGAGTTCAACCATTTGTATTGAGAGCACCGAAGCACTCCCCATTGGTTTAAATCTAATAAAAGCAGAGATTCCGTTTTACCGGTCTCTCTTTAAATGCATGTATTAGCTCTAGAATTACCACAGTTATCCAAGTAATTGTGGATACGATCTAAGGAACCATAACTGATATAATGAGCCTTTTGCGGTTTCACTTTATTTTTGCTTGTACTTAGACATGCATGGCTTAATCTTTGAGACAAGCATATAACTACTGGCAGGATCAACCAGAATTTTGATAGATTTAATATTTCGACTTTATGCACCGCATTACTGGAATACGAGTGCAATGGAAATCTACTCTATGTGTAAATCATATCATCAGTGCCGGTGACTCACCCGAAGGAGAGCATCACCACATGACACTGACACACACACTACATCGACCGTTTGCACCAAGTCTATTGGGTATAATAGGACGAGATTGCGGTACGAGTCCGAACACTGTTAGAAGTGATGGCCCTCGTTTTGGGGTTTTGGTTTATGGTGGCAACACAAGAGGGTTGTCCAACACAGTAGCTAGTACTGCGCCAGCGTTCCTCGTCGCCTTACTTGGGTTTAATTATTTTCAGTCGCTACGGTTTTTCTTTCGAGAAACCACGACTATGAGCGTTCAACAAATTATTTTCAGTCGCTACGTTTTTCTTTCGAGAAACCACGACTATGAGCATCGCAAAAATTATTTTCAGTCGCTACGTTTTTCTTTCGAGAAACCACGACTATGAGCATCGCAAAAATTATTTTCAGTCGCTACGTCCAACAAGAACCACGACTATCAGCGTTCAAAACAGAAAGAGAAAATGCACTCAAATATATTGGTTGCCGGCACTACGGATCGATTGCACTAAGTAAACGAGTCAAAGAACGATTTGCGATGATTAAAGCATTGAACTGACCGTACTCGCCATCTCACCATACTACACGACTACCTCTCTAACCATATAGTTAAAAATCCAAATAGGTCCACTCGGGTTCTCAACCCAAAACAGGTAGCACCACGGTGTATGACACCGTGCATATTGCATCACTTAGTACTGACCACGGTGTATGAGACCGTGCCTCACCCACGGTACGACACACCGATGATATTCGTTTAGGTGTCCAAAAAAGTATATGCACGGTGTAATAGACCGTGCATATACTTTTTTGTCCATCAACCGGGCAACATCACGGTTGTAATCTGATGCTATCCGAAGTCATGTGCACGGTGTATTAGACCGTGCATATACATTTTTTATATATGATTTGGGTATCATATCGGATGCATTCCAATGCTATCAGAAGTTATATGCACGGTGTATTAGACCGTGCATATACTTTTTTGTCCATCTTTTGGGTAACATGTCGGTTGCATTCTAATGCTATCTGATGTTATATGCACGGTGTAATAGACCGTGCATATACTTTTTTGTCCATCAACTGGGTAACATCTCGGTTACATTCTAATGCTATCTGATGTTATATGCACGGTGTAATAGACCGTGCATATACTTTTTTGTCCATCAACTGGGTATTATATCGGATGCATTCCAATGCTATCTGAAGTTATATGCACGGTGTATTAGACCGTGCATATACATTTTTCGTATATGATTTGGGTATCATATCGGATGTATTCCAATGCTATCTGAAGTAATATGCACGGTGTAATAGACCGTGCATATACTTTTTTTGTCCATCTATTGGGTAACATGTCGGTTGCATTCTAATGCTATCTGATGTTATATGCACGGTGTAATAGACCGTGCATATACTTTTTTGTCCATCAACTGGGTAACATCTCGGTTGCATTCTAATGCTATCTGATGTTATATGCACGGTGTATTAGACCGTGCATATACATTTTTTGTATATGATTTGGGTATCATATCGGATGTATTCCAATGCTATCTGAAGTAATATGCACGGTGTAATAGACCGTGCATATACTTTTTTTGTCCATCTATTGGGTAACATGTCGGTTGCATTCTAATGCTATCTGATGTTATATGCACGGTGTATTAGACCGTGCATATACTTTTTTGTCCATCTTTTGGGTAACATGTCGGTTGCATTCTAATGCTATCTGATGTTATATGCACGGTGTAATAGACCGTGCATATACTTTTTTGTCCATCAACTGGGTAACATCTCGGTTACATTCTAATGCTATCTGAAGTTATATGCACGGTGTAATAGACCGTGCATATACTCTTTTGTCCATCAACTGGGTAACAGCTCGGTTGCATTCCAATGCTATCTGAAGTTATATGCACGGTGTAAAAGACCGTGCATATACTTTTTTGTCCATCAACTGGGTAACATCTCGGTTGCATTCTAATGCTATCTGATGTTATATGCACGGCGTAATAGACCGTGCATATACTTTTTCGTCCATCAACTGGGTAACAACTCGGTTGCATTCTAATGCTATCTGATGTTATATGCACGATGTATTAGACCGTGCATATACATTTTTTGTATATGATTTGGGTATCATATCGAATGCATTCCAATGCTATCTGAAGTTATATGCACGGTGTAATAGACCGTGCATATACTCTTTTGTCCATCAACTGGGTAACATCTCGGTTGCATTCCAATGCTATCTGAAGTTATATGCACGGTGTAAAAGACCGTGCATATACTTTTTTGTCCATCAACTGGGTAACATCTCGGTTGCAGTCTAATGCTATCTGATGTTATATGCACGGCGTAATATTTCGTGCATATACTTTTTTGTCCATCAACTGGGTAACATGTCGGTTGCATGCGAATGCTATCTGAAGTTATATGCACGGTGTATTAGACCGAACATATACTTTTTTGTCCATCATTCCGCCAACATTTCGGATGCATGCGACTGCTATCTGATGTTATATGCACGGTGCAATAGACCGTGCATATGGTCGCAAATTGATAGCTTCGGCAGCACTAAGGCTCCATG
>JAEBUR010000053.1:44668-54668 GCA_023014455.1 Amanita exitialis
ACCCGCGCTTACTTGAATTTCTTCACGTTGACATTCAGAGCACTGGGCAGAAATCACATTGTGTCAACACCCGTTAGGGCCATCACAATGCTTTGTTTTAATTAGACAGTCGGATTCCCCAGGTCCGTGCCAGTTCTGAATTAATTGTTTATTGATAATCGTTTTCGATGAACGGCCGTAAAGCCGCCACCAGCACAGCAAGAAAGTTCCACAGTTTGATTATGAAATCTACTATCCGGGGAACGCATCAGCACTTGCGCACCAACACTATTTACCCAGAACGAGCACAAGAACCGTTATAACTGTTTCCCCATCAAGCCCGACTATCTCAATCTTCAGAGCCAATCCTTATCCCGAAGTTACGGATCTAATTTGCCGACTTCCCTTACCTACATTATTCTATCGACTAGAGACTCTTCACCTTGGAGACCGGCTGCGGATATCGGTACGGTCTGTTGAGAAGTTTGCGTGGCCCCACCATAGATTTTCAAGGTCCAAGGAGAAAATACTGACACAACAGTAAATGTCATGCTCTTCCAATCCATAAACCATATCTCTCTGTGAAAGACTTCCATGGTTTTACGATTGTTCAACAGAAAAGAAAACTCTTCCAGTATCTCTCGAAGGCTTCTCTATGGTTGTTCCTGTTGCCAGGATGAGTGTAATAAGACCCATTTTTAATAAACAAACGTATACTCAACAGGTTACGGAATTGGAACCGTATTCCCTTTCGCTCTTATTAAATTATGTACGACAATTTGGTCAGAAATTTTGTAACATAAATTAAACAGCTTTCGCATAGAGCTTAGGACCGACTAACTCGTGATCAACCACTGTTCACACGAAACCCTTCTCCACTTCAGTCCTCCAAGATCTCATTCGATTATTTGCTACTACCACCAAGATCTGTGCCAATGGCGGCTCCATGCAGGCTCACGCCAAACACTTCTGCGCACACCATTGTACCCTCCTACTCACTAGGACTTGACAGATTTGCACCACAAGGATGAAATCTCATTGTCCTAGCGGCGATGTATAGGCATATGACTTGAGCGCCATCCATTTTAAGGGCTAGTTGCTTCGGCAGGTGAGTTGTTACACACTCCTTAGCGGATTACGACTTCCATGTCCACCGTCCTGCTGTTTTAAGCAACCAACGCCTTTCATGGTATCAATATGAGTCATTAATTTAGGCGCCGTAACATCGCGTTTGGTTCATCCCACAGCGCCAGTTCTGCTTACCAAAAGTGGCCCACTGGGCACAATATATCTAAACCTCGATATCTTCAGATCAAGAAAGATGAGGTTCTTACCCATTTAAAGTTTGAGAATAGGTTGAGGTCGTTTCGGCCCCAAGGCCTCTAATCATTCGCTTTACCAGATAAGATTATATTTAGATTTATCATTGCACCAGCTATCCTGAGGGAAACT
Organism: Amanita exitialis; assembly: GCA_023014455.1. Lineage (NCBI taxonomy): Eukaryota > Fungi > Basidiomycota > Agaricomycetes > Agaricales > Amanitaceae > Amanita > Amanita exitialis. The sequence goes on from JAEBUR010000053.1 coordinate 46,100, forward strand.
TCGGAGGGAACCAGCTACTAGATGGTTCGATTGGTCTTTCGCCCCTATACCCAATTCTGACAATCGATTTGCACGTCAGAACTGCTTCAGTCCTCCATCAGGGTTTCCCCTGACTTCAACCTGATCAGGTATAGTTCACCATCTTTCGGGTCACAGCATGTATGCTCAAGGTACGCTCTCGAACAGAGGGCCCAATTGCTTGAACCATGTTCACATAGAACGCCCCGGGATGGAGAAACGATCATTGGAGATCGCTTGTAATCCCATAAAATAGTTATTTTAATTGCGCCTTTAGGTTTCAACGAAATACCCAATGACTCGCACACATGTTAGACTTCTTGGTCCGTGTTTCAAGACGGGTCCCGAAGGTATCCCAAATCTATCGCATTGCTAATCAAATACACGCGATCACTGCACCGCAACATATAAATACGCTACGGCCGCGATACCTTGCATGGCGGGCATGATTGTTAAGCTCCATCCGCTGTTTACCGGGCACCGCAGTAGCATTAACCATACGACACAAGTGCCGCAGATAGGCTAAACTGACTACACGGGCCGTATGATAAACCGTCTCAAAGAGAACTACGAATGGATCGCAATGTCCTACTATGCGAAAAGTGCATACTGTCGATGGCACATCGTTAAATGCACCGCCAAACAGCACTGAATTTCGCAATTCAGATATTCAGGTTCATCGGGCTTAACCCCTAAGCGGTTTCACGTACTATTTAACTCTCTATTCAGAGTGCTTTTCAACTTTCCCTCACGGTACTTGTTCGCTATCGGTCTCGTGGTTATATTTAGCCTTAGATGGAGTTTACCACCCACTTAGTGCTGCACTATCAAGCAACACGACTCTTTGGAATAGCCTTCTTATACTGGTAGCAGTTGGTACGGGCCTGGCACCCTCTATGGGTAAAATGGCCCCATTCAAGATGGACTTGAACGTACTACCGTCGCATAAGATAATAGACTTTCCATACACTGCATCTCCTACCGGCCAGAACGACCGGAGGACTTAGTGCTGGGCTTTTCCTGTTTCGCTCGCCGCTACTAAAGGAATCTTGGTTAATTTCTTTTCCTTCCCTCATTAATATGCTTAAATTCAGGGAGTAGTCTCACATGAGTTGAGGTCGCTTTATTGGGTTGTTTGCAAAGTCACAAGTATTGTTGGTTTGAAGTGCTTTCAACGCATTGTCCTATCGCAGAAAATTCTCGCATTAGATAAATTGGGCCATTACGCATTGGTGAAACCTGAGACGAAACGATTGCTTTACACGCTGGCACACACACCCGAAACCGGTCCGTACGACACACCCGAGCGCATTGCGGCGATTAGAGAATTAACGCATTATCCGAGAGTTGAGACGTTCTTTGTGCATTCAAATGCGAAAACTATTACGTTTAAACGCTTATATCAATTTCATTACTAGTCTCACTCAGATGTTCTCTGCACACGCACAATGGGGGCGAGCGCACGCACACGGACGAGCGTGGCGGCGACACGTTTCCATTCAGACACCGTGATCCAATTATCTGTTTTCTTTGATAAAAACGAGCACTTCACAATACGAGGATTGTGTACCAGAGGTATATTCAAGGGATGTCAGTGCACTGAAGACTGACAACGCCTCATGATGTAGCTAGACGCGTTAACGAAAAGCAATTCAGTTAGCATAAACTAACGACCCTCAACCATGTGTGGTCCATACAGCTTCGGTTAGGAAACTAGTCAGTATGGACCGCAATATGCGTTCAAAATGTCGATGTTCATGTGTCCTGCAGTTCACATGTCAGCACGCAGTTTGCTGCGTTCTTCATCGACCCACGAGCCAAGTGATCCCCCGCTTAGGGTTTGAGTAATTGTTTGGTAACGAAAAGAACATATCACGTGGCAAAGATTGCAAGCAGTTAGATAATCTTTGTGCGTCCACGACTTACGAGGTTTCAAACCGCGATCCAGCTTAACACACTTTTCCGGACGAAAAACGAACGATCCATGTACACCGTTGAACGGTCTGCCGCAGGCTAAAGGCACTCAAACTCCGTGGTATAACCAATCCAAACATGAACACTTCTCTAAAGGCCACGCCAACCAGATGGTATAACCATTTCGGATTGTCCGTCCGAAACGATTGTCAAAGACCATTCTAAACAATCAGTGGCATAAGTGTTACATATTCGCTCGGTTGCCGAGACCACGCTCCCACAATGGCATAACTCACCACGGAAACCACTCCACGGACAATTGTCTGAAGACCATGCTCTCAAATGTGGCATAGACCGGCGTTGGTCTGCTCACGCTCTCAAAATGGTATAATTGTCCGCTTCGATTTGCCGGGCTCGTTGTCTAAAATGGCCATGCTCTCAAAACAGCCCACAACAGTCCGTCTTCGCCAACAGTGCACAGGACGCTCTTACGTATATTGTCGTATCCGTAAAGTGTCAGTGGTGCGTTGGATAATCCAGATGCCTTTCGAACACTCTCACGATTCACACAGCCGCATACAAACTGAACCGCATCTCATGCACGCCCCGGGGTTGTGTACTGTTGCTCTCTCGTTTTAACGCATTCAAAATACCGCGGTGTAACCAATCCAGGTTGCCAGAGACCGCACTAACAAGAACAAAAGAGAACATACACTGCAAACAAATTCAACCCACGGCACACAATTGATGAGCCAGTTGCACCGGTGTGGATGCAAAAGCCGAAGAAGCAAAGGATTGCTAAGGTATGCGTTTCTTCCAACCCACGTTCGCACGCAAGTTGGAGTATTTCACGTATGCCACACACAATCAAGTGTGTGACACCGTGCGGACCTCTCGGTAAACCGTGCTGGGCCAGAGGCAACGCACATACACTGCCAAGCGTACGCAAGAGGATTACCAAAACGTTGCAGTCATCTACGCCATCCACCATTCCAATCCAGCACACCCTCACTAGGCTCGGGCGTTCAAATGTGGTTTAACGAATACGCTTGCGCGCACCATTGGCAAAGACCACGCTCACTCGAAGCAACATCCACCATCCGAAACGTACTTTCATGTATACTATGTTATGACAGTGACTATGACGGGGTTGAGGAACAGAGTCCAACCGAGCATACCCTCCAAGACTAATGCGTTCAAAATATTGTGGTATAACAGACACGCTTGCACGTTCTATTGCCAAAGACCACGCACACTCGAAGTATACAGATCACATCTACACGGACGGGGACATCACCTTAAGCCAGAAGCTAGTGTGACAGGATTCAAAAATGATTTTCGGTTCGACAAACTACGGTGTCTGGGTTCCTCTCAGCGCAGCCCGACAAGCATGCACGAGCGGCGACGTCAGCGGTTACGGCCCCGAGAAGCCCAACTGCTTGAGTTTATGCGTTCAAAATGGTTAATTCCCTATCCTATTAGTAGCGCGTTTTGGCTTCGTTCGGCTTAAGGCGTTAGCGCGCCGGGAATTGCAAGTATGCGTTCAAAAATGTGTTTGGTTTGTTTTCTTCCCATATTCACGGCGCCGGACGGACTATGTGAATGCCAAGGGGAGGCTTTCGGACGGCATCACGGCGAGCTCGCTAAAGCCCATTATGTGAAGTGCACGTCCAGGGTTGCAACACGCCGAATCGGCATGGCAGTTGGTCGAGATGTTGTTTGGCGGTATACAAATTGCTACTATCATGTGTATAGCGCTCCGTCGAGGGCAGTCTAAGACACAGCTAACAAAGAGCAATAGGCTCGGCTACAGCGCACTGGACAAAGCAGCACGTGCACCCGGTTGGTGTGCGTTCAAAATGCGAATCAACATCTCTCTCGGTCCGTGTGACGGGACCGGTGTTTGCGTTCAAATACGAAATAAATCAATAATGATCCTTCCGCAGGTTCACCTACGGAAACCTTGTTACGACTTTTACTTCCTCTAAATAACCAAGTTCGGTCAACTTCTGTAAAGCAACTGCAACACACGAGGCGTCGCAGCGATCACGTCCGGAGACCTCACTAAACAATTCAATCGGTAGTAGCGACGGGCGGTGTGTACAAAGGGCAGGGACGTAATCAATGCGAGTTAATGACTCGCACTTACTGGGAATTCCAGGTTCATGTGAACAGTTTCAGTTCACAATCCCAAGCAAGAAGGTGGTTCAGCGGTTTACCCGGACCTCTCGGCCTAGGAAACACACGTTGATACCTTCATTGTAGCGCGCGTGCAGCCCAGGACATCTAAGGGCATCACAGACCTGTTATTGCTCAATCTCATTATTGTTAGACACAATTTGTCCATTTAAGAAGCAAGTGTCTACTTTGGTTATTTAGACAAACAGACAGGTATGACTCCACCTACACCACCACAATATGTTATTAGCAACCTTGCGGCTACCATAACAAAAGGGTATGCAAAGTTTCAATGTCATAATCCTGACTGCATCTATTTAATATATTTGAGTCTCGTTCGTTATCGGAATTAACCAGACAAATCACTCCACGAACTAAGAACGGCCATGCACCACCACCCATAGATTCGAGAAAGAGCTATCAATCTGTCTTACTCATTTATGTTCGGACCTGGTAAGTTTTCCCGTGTTGAGTCAAATTAAGCCGCAGGCTCCACTCCTGGTGGTGCCCTTCCGTCAATTCCTTTAAGTTTCAGCTTTGCAACCATACTTCCCCCGGAGCCCAAAAGCTTTGGTTTCCCGAGAAGCGACTGAAAGAGCCATAGTAGTAGCTACACTCAATTGCTAGCTGGCATCGTTTATGGTTAGAACTAGGGCGGTATCTGATCGCCTTCGAACCTCTAACTTTCGTTCTTGATTAAATGAAAACATCTTTGGCAAATGCTTTCGCTTTAGTCAGTCTTACAACGGTCTAAGAATTTCACCTCTCGCGTTGTAATACTAATGCCCCCAACTGCTTCCATTAATCATTACATCTTGGTCTATTAAACCAATGAAAGTAGAACAGATGTCCTATTTCATTATTCCATGCACAAAATATTCAGGCATTACAAGCCTGCTTTAAGCACTCTAATTTGTTCAAAGTAATTTGTATCGGCTCACAACAACAATCGATTAAGATCACTGCAATGAGCTTATGTGAACGCTACAAGAGCGAACACGCCGATAATACGTCCACGCACTTTTGCCAAGACTAAAGCCAAGGCAAGATAAGACAAGTTACCGGACTAGTAAACTAGCGTATGGTAGCAGCCCGTGCGGAACACAAGTTCAACTACGAACGTTTTAACCGCAACAACTTTAATATACGCTATTGGAGCTGGAATTACCGCGGCTGCTGGCACCAGACTTGCCCTCCAATTGATCCTTGTTAAAGGATTTAAAGTGTACTCATTCCAATTACAAGGCCTCGGATGTGAGTCTTGTATTGTTATTTTTCGTCACTACCTCCCCGTGCTGGGAGTGGGTAATTTACGCGCCTGCTGCCTTCCTTAGATGTGGTAGCCGTTTCTCAGGCTCCCTCTCCGGAATCGAACCCTGATTCCCCGTTACCCGTTGCAACCAAGGTAGTCCAAGACACTACCTTCAATAGTTGATAGGGCAGACATTTGAAAGATCCGTCGCCGGTACGAGACCATGCGATCAACAAATTATCCAGAGTTCAACCATTTGTATTGAGAGCACCGAAGCACTCCCCATTGGTTTAAATCTAATAAAAGCAGAGATTCCGTTTTACCGGTCTCTCTTTAAATGCATGTATTAGCTCTAGAATTACCACAGTTATCCAAGTAATTGTGGATACGATCTAAGGAACCATAACTGATATAATGAGCCTTTTGCGGTTTCACTTTATTTTTGCTTGTACTTAGACATGCATGGCTTAATCTTTGAGACAAGCATATAACTACTGGCAGGATCAACCAGAATTTTGATAGATTTAATATTTCGACTTTATGCACCGCATTACTGGAATACGAGTGCAATGGAAATCTACTCTATGTGTAAATCATATCATCAGTGCCGGTGACTCACCCGAAGGAGAGCATCACCACATGACACTGACACACACACTACATCGACCGTTTGCACCAAGTCTATTGGGTATAATAGGACGAGATTGCGGTACGAGTCCGAACACTGTTAGAAGTGATGGCCCTCGTTTTGGGGTTTTGGTTTATGGTGGCAACACAAGAGGGTTGTCCAACACAGTAGCTAGTACTGCGCCAGCGTTCCTCGTCGCCTTACTTGGGTTTAATTATTTTCAGTCGCTACGGTTTTTCTTTCGAGAAACCACGACTATGAGCGTTTCAACAAATTATTTTCAGTCGCTACGTTTTTCTTTCGAGAAACCACGACTATGAGCATCGCAAAAATTATTTTCAGTCGCTACGTTTTTCTTTCGAGAAACCACGACTATGAGCATCGCAAAAATTATTTTCAGTCGCTACGTCCAACAAGAACCACGACTATCAGCGTTCAAAACAGAAAGAGAAAATGCACTCAAATATATTGGTTGCCGGCACTACGGATCGATTGCACTAAGTAAACGAGTCAAAGAACGATTTGCGATGATTAAAGCATTGAACTGACCGTACTCGCCATCTCACCATACTACACGACTACCTCTCTAACCATATAGTTAAAAATCCAAATAGGTCCACTCGGGTTCTCAACCCAAAACAGGTAGCACCACGGTGTATGACACCGTGCATATTGCATCACTTAGTACTGACCACGGTGTATGAGACCGTGCCTCACCCACGGTACGACACACCGATGATATTCGTTTAGGTGTCCAAAAAAGTATATGCACGGTGTAATAGACCGTGCATATACTTTTTTGTCCATCAACCGGGCAACATCACGGTTGTAATCTGATGCTATCCGAAGTCATGTGCACGGTGTATTAGACCGTGCATATACATTTTTTATATATGATTTGGGTATCATATCGGATGCATTCCAATGCTATCAGAAGTTATATGCACGGTGTATTAGACCGTGCATATACTTTTTTGTCCATCTTTTGGGTAACATGTCGGTTGCATTCTAATGCTATCTGATGTTATATGCACGGTGTAATAGACCGTGCATATACTTTTTTGTCCATCAACTGGGTAACATCTCGGTTACATTCTAATGCTATCTGATGTTATATGCACGGTGTAATAGACCGTTGCATATACTTTTTTGTCCATCAACTGGGTATATATATCGGATGCATTCCAATGCTATCTGAAGTTATATGCACGGTGTATTAGACCGTGCATATACATTTTTCGTATATGATTTGGGTATCATATCGGATGTATTCCAATGCTATCTGAAGTAATATGCACGGTGTAATAGAACCGTGCATATACTTTTTTGTCCATCTATTGGGTAACATGTCGGTTGCATTCTAATGCTATCTGATGTTATATGCACGGTGTAATAGACCGTGAATATACTTTTTTGTCCATCAACTGGGTAACATCTCGGTTGCATTCTAATGCTATCTGATGTTATATGCACGGTGTATTAGACCGTGGCATATACATTTTTTGTATATGATTTGGGTATCATATCGGATGTATTCCAATGCTATCTGAAGTAATATGCACGGTGTAATAGACCGTGCATATACTTTTTTTGTCCATCTATTGGGTAACATGTCGGTTGCATTCTAATGCTATCTGATGTTATATGCACGGTGTATTAGACCGTGCATATACTTTTTTGTCCATCTTTTGGGTAACATGTCGGTTGCATTCTAATGCTATCTGATGTTATATGCACGGTGTAATAGACCGTGCATATACTTTTTTGTCCATCAACTGGGTAACATCTCGGTACATTCTAATGCTATCTGAAGTTATATGCACGGTGTAATAGACCGTGCATATACTCTTTTGTCCATCAACTTGGGTAACAGCTCGGTTGCATTCCAATGCTATCTGAAGTTATATGCACGGTGTAAAAGACCGTGCATATACTTTTTTGTCCATCAACTGGGTAACATCTCGGTTTGCATTCCTAATGCTATCTGATGTTATATGCACGGCGTAATAGACCGTGCATATACTTTTTCGTCCATCAACTGGGTAACAACTCGGTTGCATTCTAATGCTATCTGATGTTATATGCACGATGTATTAGACCGTGCATATACATTTTTTGTATATGATTTGGGTATCATATCGAATGCATTCCAATGCTATCTGAAGTTATATGCACGGTTTAATAGACCGTGCATATACTCTTTTGTCCATCAACTGGGTAACATCTCGGTTGCATTCCAATGCTATCTGAAGTTATATGCACGGTGTAAAAGACCGTGCATATACTTTTTTGTCCATCAACTGGGTAACATCTCGGTTGCAGTCTAATGCTATCTGATGTTATATGCACGGCGTAATATTTCGTGCATATACTTTTTTGTCCATCAACTGGGTAACATGTCGGTTGCATGCGAATGCTATCTGAAGTTATATGCACGGTGTATTAGACCGAACATATACTTTTTTGTCCATCATTCCCGCCAACATTTCGGATGCATGCGACTGCTATCTGATGTTATATGCACGGTGCAATAGACCGTGCATATGGTCGCAAATTGATAGCTTCGGCAGCACTAAGGC
>JAEBUR010000054.1:0-58545 GCA_023014455.1 Amanita exitialis
TCCATGGATGTCACACAATTTACTGATTGTTCCCACAGTTCAGGAAGTGAGAATTATGCCATTATATTTGTGGTAGCAATTGCCAGTGGTTTAGTTGCTTGCTGCCCACTTATCTGCAGCCTGCCTGCAGTTTAAGCTTGTTTTTTTGCTCTAATTTCCAAAAATGGGAATTTTCACACAGTTCTTCAGTTCGAACCCAAACTGAACCTGAACTGAACTGACAGAACTGGTTCAAGTAGGTTCAGGTTCAGTTCAGGTTCAGTTCAGGTTCAGGTTCAGCCAAAAATGACCCTGAACTGAACTGAACTGAACTTCGGGAGCCCTATCCCCTGCCACCTCATGAATTTTACCTGTCCCTGAAACATGCTACCTGAATTACAGGAATACCTTGCCAATCTCCAAATTCATGCAGCCATCACCTGAAACAACAGAGAGATAGTTGGAGAGAAAGCTGTACAATTAGCAGATGAAGTTATCAATGCCATTACAGATTTGTGCCATAAAGCTTCAAAAAACATGTCCACATCCCCAGAACCATCAAATCAGTCTCAATCAACATCAGATACTGAATCTGATATTCTGAGTCAGTTGCCAGATGTGGTGATGGAGTTTCTTTGTTGGGGACAGGAACCCACCCCACCTTGGGTGCAGGAATTTCAACAGTTACATTCAAATATGCCAGTGGAGTCTGTCACTGAATCAGATTGCTCCTTTGCAATTGAACCAGCCCAAGTCATATACAGCAATATGTTAAATCCATTAGTTGATCAATTATTCGACCTACACAATAGTGCCACAACAAGTGGACAAGTACTCCATGCACTTGCAAATGGAGTGGAGTTTTATGGAAAAGTTAGCCTTTTGTTACTCATATTAATTCAATGCTCGATTCCAGATCCATCCAGCTCTATCAAATTACATATAGAGCATGGCCTACAAGCTCTAGAATGTTTGGTGGTATGTTTTCCTCAAAAAAACAATACAGGTATTGACTGAACAAACAGGATTTGTAACTAGAAGAATTGCGTGATCTTGTGTGGTTGCATTTGGCAATGACTGACTAAAATATCACTTTGCGTGCTCTTGTTTGCTTAACCCACCTTTCCTTCCATGGCTAAGCACTAAACAAGAATACCTAAGATGAAAAAATTGATAGTATATAATTAAATATAAAATTGAATGAATTTATATTAATTAAATTGAAACTTATGGACTTATTTTAATACCAGTAAAAATTTTGATCCTAAGAAATTAAATGGTTACTTAAAAAATTCTTTATTAATAAAAAATAAATAAGGTGTTAGACTTTTTATTATTCTCAATTAAATTCATATTTTCTATTAATTTTAAGGAATGAAAGCCTTTAACTAAAAGGAGTATTGATTTAACTTTTAGCCTTCTATTTCAATCTTATTGTTTTAAAATAAGGATGGGCCAACAACTGCCACCAACCTCTCTTGTTCTCACCTCATTCAATTTCTCCTGGGATTAGTGATGGTAAGTTATATAATCATTCTCTTTTGTTTCCACAGTACAGACTAAATAATAGTGGTTTCTTCAATTTTGTACCCGCCATTGGTATCAGTGCAATTGATGCTGGAGTTAGAGATGTTGAAATGGGAGAGGTTGCTGAAGACATTGTAATGGGAGACAATGAACATATTGTATCCCTAGCATTGTTTCCTATTGTACCATTTCTTGTCAACAGAATATGACTCAATGCAATGCAATGCATGACCTAATTTTATCCACTCCTCTTGTACTAATACCTCATATACTAATACCATGCTCTCGATTGCTCACTCATTTTGCGATGGCTTTTTTTGATGAACATGCTCAAGATTATGAACCAGACTCACCTATATTAGAAAATCACAATATTCCTGCAACAAATAGAAATTTCATGCAACAGCAGTTCAGCACATTCATCCCAGGATTTCAAGCAGAATTGCAGGTAAGCTACCATTGTTCAAGTAGCCCAAACTAGCTCATATATTGAATAGTCCAATGTGTACAATACCGGAAACAATATGCCTATGAACAATAGTTTTTCACAATTCCCTAATATGATTAATTCAAATAACTTTCCAATGACTGCTCTTCTGACCACAGATAGAGTGTATATGGCTGGGTTGACTACCCCAGCCATGAATGGGCCACAGACAAGTGCTGCCCCAACACCAAACAGACCCACTGTCATGAACCCTGAGTATATGCAGTTGCAAATGGCCTTTATGATGCTACAGTACATTTTATCTGCTATTCTTTTACATTTCTAAACTCTGTACACAATTTAGGTCTCAAATGCAAGCAATGTCTGCGCAATTGGCACAGCAAAACAATGCTAAGTGCACATATAGCAAGTATATGCATCATTACTAAATGTTTAAACATTTAGTTTAAATCAAGCAAACCCACTGGTCCTGCCACAAGACATGAAACCAGACATAAAAATACTTCAGCCACATCCACAAGCTGACCTCACCAATCTTTATTCAATTGAGGTTCCCAAATGCAAATAACAAAATCAAGTTATGCAAAGATCAAAATGAAGCTGTCAAATTCTGGACCCACAATGATTGGAATGAATGAATTGACAAACAACCACCCAGTAAAACCCAGGCTAAGAACACCACTACCTCTTTCTCGAAGACAATGGTGGAGAACTCATTGGTGTTGCTACATACTGCAACATCTTGGCATTCCTATGCAGGGTGTTTGGTGACACGAAGAAGTATATTCCAGGTGTCCTGAATACATCCTGGAGTAGAGTTGATACAACCTTCAAAGAGACTCTCAAGAATGAGCTAAGTAATCGTTTCCCTGTTTTTGCGCTATGTGAGGGAGATTGGAAGACTCACAGTCTTCTGTCGAGATGGTATTCACATTGGAGGGGTAGACCAGGAGCAGATGTGAAGAAAGGGAGGAAAGAAAGTGAAGAAAGCGAAGGGGATGAAGAAGGCATGCTGGAGAACAGTGGTGACAGCACTGGCATCATGACTGGCACCATACCTATGGACACCAATATATCCTCTTCAAGTAGCAGCGTTGCTGTATCTTCATCTCAGAAGCATTCCTTTCAAGGCAAATCAAATACTAGTACTCTCCTGCCAACAAAAAAAGCAATACTTTACCCTCCCCCCCCAGTCCAATTAGACTCCAATAAGACTCTGATGAAAAAATCCAAAAAGACTTCAAATATTAAGAAGCATGTTTTACATTGTTTGTTTATGTTTACTTGATATATTTGTATGAGTTTCAAGCCATATAGTACAGAGAGGCATTGTGGAAGCTCAGAAAACAAAGCTTGGACCAGACCATCCACACAATCTACTCCAATATGATCCAAATACAGCTTCTACAAGTCATTACCCTCACTACTACTTATTAGACAAGCTTGGACCAGACCATCCACACATTCTACCTAATATGATACAAAAACAGCTTCTACAAGTCATTACTCTCACTACTACTACTGTCAGACACTGGACTATTAGCCTTGGCTATCTTCCTGCAAACATGGATTGTATGATATGTTAGCATTGTGTGCAAAAAGCAATGAAAATTCCCAGCAGTCATCCTTCTGAGGATTGAATCAAAACCTCCCAACCATGCATTCAGCTGTTCACAAGCCTGTGTGTTGAATGCACTTTTCTTGTATAACTGCCCATCCCTTGCTCTGCCTGTCACTACAAGATTTGGGGCAGAACCATCCCTTGGTGTAGGATTGCACCATACTCGGCATAGATAATCATCAACAGAGTGGTTTGTGTAGTGGTATGAATCCACAATAAATCGACTTGTTTTACTCCATGTTTGGTCCCAGCTACCATTGGAAATACTGGTTCTCAGTACTTGGCAGGCCTTATCAATGCAAATATAATCTGGCCTTGACTCTTCTGTTGGGAATACTTTCTCCAAGAAGTCTAGTATGTTAGAAGGTGACTCAGCAATTGCAAACTTGGCCCAACCCACAACAACTCCACATGGAGCACATATTGTTTCCACACAATAAGTTCTAGAGGGTATGAAGTAATCTTTGCCTCCATTATTGTTTTCAACTTCTTGGTCATGTGGCTGCTCATTTCTTGGCTGCTGGGTCATCCATGGCCAGGTGTCATCTGCACGCCTAACTGCTCTCCTATACCCACTTAACTGCTTTGTTTGGTGGTTTCTGACAAACCTTTGCCACTTTGCCTGGTGTCCTTGACATGCTAATGTCCCATCTACTTTCTGCCTTGTGCAACGAGACACATGGCACTGACTACCATACAGATCTTCATGTAATGCACAATAAACTCCACCACATGCATTTAAAAGGTCTGATGCACATTCCCCATATGCACATCTTGTATGCCCTATCACAATTCCATCAACCACTACCATCTTCACAGGTGATCTGATATTCTCATCCTCATCTTCTGATTCACTGTCTGATAATGTTTGTGAACTCCTGTGCTTCTGGGTGCATTCTTTACATGAATGTCCATCTGCAGCTCTTATTATGCCATTTTCACCCAAAACATGGTATGCTTCCTTTGTCACTTCCTCAATAGTCAGATTCTGATTTGACAAGGATCCAGTCATTCTAATAGATTCTTGAACAAATGCCTGCCATATTTGTCTTCTGCTGACCTTTCCCACATCCAAATTTTGATTTTGTGAGACACAGAATGCATCATTCCAGAATTCAGTGTAGGCTGAAGTAGATGCATGGAAATTGTATGCACCACTCAGGACAGCAGAGGTAAATGATTGGTCAACCCACAAACTTTGTCCAATTTTGACATATTTGGCAGAGTTAAGGTAGGTTCTTTCTGGTTGGTCCAGAAAGCCAGTAGGTGACCTCTCATGGTCTGCATAATAAATGGTATTGCATGTGTCACAAGAGCCTGCTAAAACTGGAACATTTTCATAGGCTTTGAAACCTTTGATCACAGTGACATATGGTATATCCCTTGGCTTGGTGTTCAGGAGCAAAGAGCGTGGATTACATTTCTGTGTCTGGCACACAACAGCATCAGGACATATGACATGGATAGGCTCTATGGCCTTGTGGGACACAGGCTTTGTTTTTCTATCAAGTTTTAATAGCTTGGCCAATCTATCAAGCTTCATGGCCAATGCAATTGTAACTTGCTCTTGCATTCCAAATGCTGTATCATCCTCCCTTAGCAAAAATGCATCCCCTGGTTCCTCCAATTTTTTTCTCAATGATCTTGCAAGGGCTCTGATCCAAGCACTAGAATTTGTGGACCTCTCTTCTCTGTACTTCTTCACTTGCTGGCATCTATGCAGCTTTAACAGCTGCACATTTTCTGTCAAACTCAATAGTATGACAAGAACACTGGACAATGAGATAGTTGAGTTAAAGTTTTGCATGACAAAATCACTGAATTGTTGGAAGGTTATATCTGGGAATGGGCTTTCAGTCAATCCTGAAGCACCAACTCTTGGTATACATGCAAGCAGGACAAATGCTCCCAACCAAGTCTGTGTCAAGTACACAATCCTGAAAATGGGCATGAAAAACAAACTGCATATTTCAAAAACCAGTTCAGATGATAATACATTTCAACCCTTACTAATTCTTCTTCTTCTTGGATTTCTTTCCTTTGACTTCTTCTTCTTTAGCATCATCCTTCTTTCCCTTCTTTCCCTCCTTCCCCTTTTTCCCTTTATTGTTCTTGCCTTTTCCATCCCTCTCCTCATACCACTGTGCTAAGTCATGAAATTGGTATGATACCCCCTCTCTCCCCCAAACTTCAGAATCAGTAGGAGAGTCCAGATCATTCTGCAACCATTTTTGCATATCAGGGTAGTTGGAGACCTTAGGAAACAACTTCTTGTAGTGTGAGTACCACATGGATTTAGAAACCACCATGTCAATAATATCTTGACCTGCAGGTTTCCTACCTTTCCACTGCCCAGCTTGAACCAAGTTTGTAAGAGTGGAGAAGGCCCTGATGATGGTTTGATATTTCAAGTAAGCAAACCTCACACCATCATGCTCAGATGAAACATCAGGATCCCTTAACAAATGACCAGGGATTCCAAGTAGTGTTGCTATCTCTGTCCTTGAAAAGGTCCCAGATTGTGTCATGGCCTGACTTACAGGTCCCACAACAACACTAGGAGTGTGGGAATGTAAAACATTTGATGGATTGTCATCCTCCTACAAGTTTTTCAGTATGGCCAAAATAAAGATCAATCAGAAACCTTACTAGAGCTATGACAAGGGAATATTCCCCATTGTCATTGGACCAGGCAGCTGAGTCATTAATCTGGATAGCTTTCTGGTACCTTCCTTTCAAGCTCCAGTTGCCTTCTTCAAAGACATAAATCCTCTGATTGTTATCTGGAATATTGTCAGATTTACTTGGAGAAAAATGGCCAACTCACTCTTGACAGCGGTCAGCCAGGTCTGTAAGGACAGGATTCATGGTCTTATTAGCTTCAATTTTGATGACCATCTTAGGCTTGGTGGATGAAGGGCTCTCCCCAAGCTTATAAACTTTCACTTTCCCAACCAATGGCCCAATCTCCATCTCTGTTACTTTCTCTGCATCAGCCAAGTTGAAAACATTTCCTTCAGCTCTCCCACGCAAAATCCCCTTTGTGGTAGATGAAGATCCATGTGGGGGAGGACTACCCATGTGGATATCTATAACTTTGTTATCAGTCCAGGTAGAATAAATGTGAAACTTCCATCACCATGGTCATTAAACACATTTCCAGGCATATTATCAATGTTCTCCAGTGTCTGGTTATGAGTCAAATATTAGCCCTCAATCAAGTACAGGGCAAGATTGACCCTACCTGTTGTCCTGTTCCATCAATATATTCTAATGCCTCCTCCTCTAACTCATCAACAGCTCCAAGGCTCTATTTTTGTTTAGCAGCTAGTCCAAATGTGACAAATTGCAACACACCTCTTTCTCCTTCCCTTTTCCTAACTTATTCTCACTGCTCTCATTTGTTTTCCCCACATCCCCAACATCCTCAATGCCTTCTCTTTCACTCTTGTCAAGATCCTGTTATTGTAAAACTAAGATCCAGGTAATAAGGTTTGTATTATCATAACTCACCTCCACTGATTTATCTGTAGTATCCTCCTCATCAATCTCCTCATCAATCTCCTCCTCACTGGTGGACCTTTCCTCCTGTTCATATTCACTCCCAGAATCATCTGATTCAATCACATAATCTCTATGGGCACGTGTGACTTGTTGGTTGGGCTTGCTTTGCAACTGTAGGTTGCCAGAGCGTGGACGTGCTGGAGGAGCAATGGGTAAACCACTGGCTTCAAGAATTTCTTCAGAACTATTATTTGTCAAGGTAGGGTAGGTGGGTGTGGGGTGGACATGGGTGGGGTGGTGCAGATGAGTTACCGAGGGTGGGCATGTGTCAACAAGGGTGCGGGGTGGGTGTGGGCAGTGCGGATGAGTTACCAAGGGTGGGGGTGGGTCAACAAGGGTGCGAGGTGGGTGTGGGTGGTGTGGATGAGTTATCGAGGGTGGGTGCATGTCGACAAGGGTGTGAGTGGGTGTGGGCAGTGTGGATGAATTACCGAGGGTGGGGGTGAGTTGACAAGGGTGCAGGGTGGGCATGGGCAGTGTGGATGAGTTACCGAGGGTGGGCGTGCGTCGACAAGGGCGTGGGATGGGTGTGGGCAGTGCAGATGAGTTACCGAGGGTGGGCGTGCATCGACAAGGGTGCGAAGCAGGTGTGGGCAGTGTGGATGCATGTTGACAAGGGTGTGAGTGGGTGTGGGCAGTGTGGATGAATTACTGAGGGTGGGGGTGAGTTGACAAGGGTGCGGGGTGGGCATGGGCGGTGTGGATGAGTTACCGAGGGTGGGTGTGCGTCGACAAGGGCATGGGATGGGTGTGGGCAGTGCAGATGAGTTACTGAGGGTGGGCATGCGTCAACAAGGGTGTGAGGCAGGTGTGGGCAGTGCGGATGAGTTATTGAGGGTGGGTGTGCATTGACAGATGGTGGGATGCATTGACAAGGGCGTGAGGTGGGTGTGGGTGGTGCAGATGAGTTATTGAGGGTGGGCATGCGTCAACAAGGGCGCAGGATGGGTGTGGGCAGTGTGGATGAGTTACCGAGGGTGGGCGTGCATCGACAAGGGTGTGAGGTGGGCGAGGGTGGTGCAGATGAGTTATTGAGGGTGGGTGTGCGTTGACAAGGGCACGAGGTGGGTGTGGGCGGTGTGGATGAGTTATTGAGGGTGGGCATGCGTCGACAAGGGCGCAGGATGGGTGTGGGCGGTGTGGATGAGTTACCGAGGGTGGGTGTGTGTCAACAAGGGTGCGAGGTGGGCGAGGGTGGTGCGGATGAGTTATCGAGGGTGGGCGTGCATTGACAAGGGCGCGAGGTGGGTGTGGGCAGTGTGGATGAGTTATTGAGGGTGGGTGTGCGTTGACAAGGGCGCAGGATGGGTGTGGGCAGTGTGGATGAGTTACCAAGGGTGGGCGTGTGTCGACAAGGGTGTGAGGTGGGCATGGGCGGTGCAGATGAGTTATTGAGGGTGGGTGTGCATTGACAAGGGTGTGAGGTGGGCATGGGCGGTGCAGATGAGTTATCAAGGGTGGGCGTGCATTGACAAGGGTGTGAGGTGGGCATGGGTGGTGCGGATGAGTTATCGAGGGTGGGCATGTGTCGACAAGGGTGCAAGGTGGGTGTGGGCGGTGCGGATGAGTTATTGAGGGTGGGTGTGCATCGACAAGGGCGCGGGATGGGTGTGGGTGGTGTGGATGAGTTACCGAGGGTGGGTGTGTGTCAACAAGGGTGTGAGGTGGGCGAGGGCAGTGCAGATGAGTTATCGAGGGTGGGCGTGCATTGACAAGGGCGCAAGGTGGGTGTGAGCGGTGTGGATGAGTTATTGAGGGTGGGTGTGTGTCGACAAGGGTGCGAGTGGGCATGGGTGGTGTGGATGAATTACCAAGGGTGGGCGTGCGTCAACAAGGGTGCAAGGTGGGCAAGGGCAGTGTGGATGAATTACCGAGGGTGGGCATGCATCAACAATAGTGCAGGGTGGGCGTGGGCAGTGCAGTTGAGTCATTGAAGGTGGGGATGGTTCGTGAGTGGTGCAGTTGAGTTGTTGAAGGTGGTGGTGAGTTGACAAGAGTGCGGGGTGGGCGTTGACAATGCGAGAGGGCACAGGTGAGTTTCCGATGGTGTGAGTGAGTCGTCGAGGGGAAGGGAGAGGATGGGGAGGGGAGAACCTGGTCAGTACTCGTAAGAAGAACAAATAAAACCACTAACAGTTTTAGACGTTCTCTGACAGTGGGTAAAAAGAAGGGCGGTGGGTAAAAGGGTGGCAGGCATGGGCATCGTGGTCATGAGGTGTTGTGGTGGGTAACGGTGATATGCCTACTCCGGCACTGCAGGAGCACAGGCCAATGGAGTAGAGGGCTGGGGCAGGTCCTGGAACATTCCTGACACCTCCAGTGGGTGTGGCGATGCGTTCGGCGGGCGCTGTGTGACGCTGTGACGCTGTGACGATAGCTGGATGCCTGCGACGTAGTAGGAAAGTCCAACCGAGACAGGAAGACACCCAGGAAGACCAAAACGAAGACAATTATCGAGGGAGGAGTAGGGTATTCATTCCTATAGTGACTACATGTGACAATGTAACTATTAACCAGCTGACTAAGCAGTGGCTATGCTATCTCCATCCAATGCTGAGCCAAAGCTCATCAATGGAGATGAGATGTGGCAGTGGGTTGATGTTGGGGGTGGTGGATTGAGTCAGAAAAGTGAGGGACAGGGGAGGAGGTACATACCTGGGGGTGTTGGCAGCTTCTGTATCTTCTTTTGCTCGAACAGCTGAAGTCTTCCTGTTGAAAACATTTCAAGTGATGCAAAATGGAAATGGGGGGGCCATACCTGTTTGCCTTGCCTCGCTTGCTTATTGTTGCCTTCTCAATGGCATCATCTGATGCGTCATCATCCCTCTTCTTCCTCCCTTTTGTCTTCCTTTTGTGCTCAGGGCTGGCTTGAGCAGAGATGGTTGATATCGTCCTCTTGCGACCTTTTCGCAATGGTGAGGTGGCAGCAGTGGTGGCGGTGGGTGCGTTGGCTGATGCGCGAGTGGTGGGCATGCTGTGTGAATGGTTGTGACAATACAGTGACTCAAAAAATTGTCCCAATGTTTGGCACATTTGGAATGTTTGTACTGTGGCATCACATCAAGGCCAAACAAAGCCAAAGTGTTAGTGTATGTAAAAAAGATCTAGTTCTGGGATACATGGAAAATTAAGAATTATGTAATTTGATGATGTTACCATGGAGATATGGCCAATTCATTTTGATGCCTCATTGGGACAATTATTTGAGTGGGTATCAAAGATATGGGAATGTGATGGTGGCTGGTTCCTGTGGCATGGGAAAGTTGACAGATCCTTGTCAGGGTGATTGTACCTTGAATGGTTCCTGAATCCAATGTATTTAACCAGGGCCTGCATTCCAGAGACCACCCAAAATCAACATGCACCCCATCTCCTCTGCTCAGAAGGAAAACATCGTCTCCCTTGCCTGCAATGGTCACTCCACTTGCTATATTGCCTCTAAACTTGGTGTAGGGAGGTCTACCATCTCTAGGGTCCTTCAGGACCTGCTTCCTAATTGACAAACCCCTTCTGCTGGTCACCCTTCCAAGCTCACCCCCATTGATAAATGATCAATCCTCACACAAATCACCACTGGCAAGGCTGCCAATGCTGTCCAGGTTACCAGACACATCAACAACATCATCTCCCACACTGTCTGCCAACAAACAGTCAGAAATGTGCTCAAGCAGCACTCATTCAAGGCTGTGACAAAGAAGAAAAAGCCACTGCTCACTGCAGTGCACAGGAAGAAGTGGTTGACCTTTGCTCTGAAGCACAAGGAGTGGACTGTGGAGGACTGGAAGAGGGTAATTTGGTCAGATGAGACTAAAATCAACAGGATTGGGTCAGATGGAAAGCAGTGGGTGTGGAAGAAGGCAGGGGAGGGGTTGATTGAAAGGGAGGTCCAAGGTACAGTGAAATTTGGGGGTGGAAACATCATGGTATGGGGTTGTATGGGCTGGAATGGTGTAGGGGAGCTTGCTGAGGTTGAGGGCAGGATGGATGCTGACCAGTATGTGGAGATTTTGGACAACCACTTACTGCCCAGCATTGGGGAATCTGGTGTTATTGATGGGGAGTGCATTTTTCAGCAGGACAATGACCCCAAACACACCCCCCAAAAGACCAAAAACTGGATGGAACAGAATAATATCACTCTTCTGGACTGGCCACCACAATCTCCAGACCTCAATCCCATTGAACACCTCTGGCATCACATTAAGTCACAGTTGTGCCAGTATGAAACAACAGCCAAAGGAGTTTGGGAAGTTTGGGAGAGAGTGGCAGAGGTATGGAATGCCATAGAGCCAGAAGTGTGTCAGAGGTTGATTGAGAGTATGCCTAGAAGGTTGGAAGCAGTTATTAAGGCCAAGGGAGGCCATACAAAGTACTAAATTTTGGAATTTCTGCATTTTGAATATGCACTCAAATAATTGTCCCAATGAGGTATCAAAATGAATTGGCCATATCGCCATGCAAACATCATCAAATTACATAATTCTTAATTTGCCATGTAGCCCGGACCTAGACCTGTCTTACACACACCGACACTTTGGCTTTGTTTGGCCTTGGTGTGATGCCACAGTACAAACATTCCAAATTTGCCAAACATTGGGACAATTTTTTGAGTCACTGTATGTCACATGAGTGATGCCCGTAGCTAATGAGAGTGCTGTCACATGAGTGACATGCCTATGGCACATGTGGCATCACATCAACTGAATGTAGCACTGCCAAATAAATAGAAATATATGTAAACAAGGTCAAGGGTTACATTTATGCACATTCCTTGTAATAGTTTCTAATGTATGTGATATATTCCTATCAGACTCTGCTCCCAGTCCATCGGACTCTGTCCGATATCGTCTGATTAGACTCCGATGAAATGGTCAGACTGGGATCGGAGTCAAATTGGACTACAATAGGAATTTTACTGCCATTCTATTAATGGTTTTTTTTCACCGGAGTCTGATCAGACTCTGATAAGACTTCATCGGACTCCGTTGGACTCTGATCAGAATAGGGGGGGGACAGTAAAGAGCTCAAAAAAAGCCAAGAAGGCAGGAACCACTGCCACAAAGAATCCTATGTAATAAATTTGATTCATTGTACCAGTAGGGCTAAAGGAAAACACATCGTGACCACTCCACATCCAGCATTGCCTACTATACCTCAAGTTGCCACTGGGCCCATGGATAAACTGCAAAATCTTTTAGCTTCTACACCAAAGGATAGCGAAGGCATGTCTCCACCTGATTCTATGAGTGACTTTGATACGTCCCCAAGTCAGCGCCTCACAACACCTGGCCCTGCTCCTACCCCTGAAGCTGGTGATGCAGATGTGGATGCCATCTCTCAGGCTCTTGGTTTGTGGAAGCCAGATTCCACCACAGCTCCTCCAACTCACCCAATTGAGCCAGATACTGAGGTTCCCACTGGCACCACACCTCTAGTCAACCCAAATGTTATTGTACCTGCGCACCCAGCCAGCATTTCTGATCTTGATATTCCCTTCAACAAATTGCGAATGTTAGCTGCTGTTGCCAGCAAGTCTTTAGGTGATAAAGTTGAACAAGAAGGCCCTTTGTCAGAAACAATGAACACATTGAAAATTTCAATTAAAGTTCCTGCTCGTGGCAAAAAGCTGACAGTCCCACACAACTCATTCATGCCCAAGTATGTGATTAGATTAAGTGATTACTCTATAATTGATACTTGTCAGGAACATGTGTGCATGCAATTGGCTAGAATCTCACCCTGGTGGTCTAGCAAGTGACTTTCAGAATTATTGGGATTCATTGAATGACCTTCAGCAAGTGGTATGGTTACTTTATTGTTGTATTCATTGTTCTTACACAGCCTTAATAGGAATGGGTAGTCAAGTCAAACAGAGCAAAGGTTTTTGATAATGATAATTTATTGTATTTATAACTATCTCTACATAGAAAGCTAATGCAACCGAGAAAATAGTAGAGAAGGGGAAGGGAAAGGTAAGGGGAAAGGCAAAGAAGAGCAGGGAGTAGGAGGAAGGGAGGAGGGGAAGAAGTGAGGGAAAATGAAGGAAAATGAAGGAAAGTGAGGGGAGGGGTGGGAAGGGGTGGAAGCAGGGGAATGTGAAGGAAAATGAAAGAAAATGGGGGAAAGCAAGGGAATAGTAAGGAAGCATGTATCCATACCAGAAATGTGGATGATGTTGGCAAACGTGAGAAATGTGAGAAGTAGCAGGAAAAAACTTCCAAAAACTGGAAGTTTTCTCGCAGATGTCCCACAAAGTCCTACATTGCCAGAAAATGTGGGAAAAAGGTGGTTTTTGCCAGAACTGGTTCTTGTTGGGACTCATCAAGAGCTGTATTGCATTCTTGTCATGTCTTATCAGTTTCATGCTCCATCACCATCGCTATACTCTTTGTGGACACTTGGCATCAGGAAAAACTCAATCTGTGAAATAAGCATAATTGTCAGTTAATCATGTTCAGAAATGTGATTTAATGGGTTTTACATGTAAATAAGATTGCAGCTGCAAGGAAGCTTCATAATTGGCAATATGGAGTGGTTGATCAACCACGGAGAGTCAGTATTAAGACCAGAGACAAGATCCAACCCACTGGTCCTGTTGTACTGTACAAAATGTCCCAAATCTACTTTGAACCCCTTGGTGTTGTAGCTGCAATTGTCTCTTGGAACTATTGTACACACCTTTTACACTACATATATCTGATGTCGTTCCCTCCCAGCCCCGCACAATGCCTGGTCACTTTTTGCTGGAAATGGCATCGTTCCCAAGTGCTCAGAACATGTCATTTTGTCAACTGTTTGGTTCATGGACGCCATCAAGGTGTTAGGACTAACCCCAACAACCCCTAGGCTTCCAAGACGAGAGAGAAGAGAGGCGAGAAAAGAGAAGTAGATTGCTGGAGGGCAAACTACCTAGAGTCTTAGGGACTCGCTACTACAAGAGACACCCCTTATATACTACTATCCTGGTCCGTGTGCGCGCAGCAACCCTAAGCCCTAGAGGCTGTGGTGCGCAGCAGCGGTCTGGACCCTTGTGACGTACCTACACCTAGCCCCTTGTCCCTAGACCATTCTAGACCCAGCCACTCTGTCGGTAGACCTAACCCCAAGAGTCCCTACAGCCGCTCGCTGACTAACCCTTGGGTGTCCTCACATAGGGGTGGTGCCGTCCTGCCTTAAGTGGTATCTCCCTGTAGAAGCCCCAGATAAATAAGTAAAAATAAGGAAAATGATGAGAAAAATCAGATGATCGTAACATATCCCTCTCCTCAAGACTTCGCGTCCCGAGAAGTCGATGCCACAGGGAATACTTGCGTGGCTCCAGTGTTCAAAGCTTTCTTGGGGGAATTAAGCATGGGTGTGACCGCCCCGCCATGCTTGAGATCTCTCGAGAATGCCCCCGACGGATCCGATTCTTCATAGATCGGTTTTCGGTCCCCTTTCCACTGTTGCCAATTCTGTTCCAACCTTTCCAGGTAATCGCGTTCGAAATGCCCATCTTCCCATCCAAACAGTCATTTGGGTACTTTGTCCTGCATGAAGTTCTCGTAGGGCCGGTAAATCATCCCTCGTGCTTTCTGTGGTGCACCCGGGTTTCGTTTGTAGAACTTCTTAATCTTGTCCTGTGCATTGGACAGATTTTCCGCGGGTTCCCAGGTAGACTCCTCAACTGGGTAGTGCTTCCATTTGACGAGATATTCCAACCATCCACTGCCACGACTGCTAACTCGACTGTCCAGTACCTCTTCCACTTCGTATTCGTCGTCCGTGGATTCCTCAGTCATCTGAGCCTCCTTGCATTGGGCGGCCTTTTCATGCTGTCGAGGGAATGTGGGAGCGTGGTATGGTTTGAGCAATACTTCGTTGAATACATTGTACACCTTCCATGATGCCGGGATCTTGAGCTTATAGGCGGACTCGCCTACTTTCTCCATGACTTCTAAGGGTCCTACAAACTTCCCATCGAGTTTCTTAGTTGCTCGGATGGTGGGCAAATGTTCAGTACTGAGGTAGACTTTGTCCCCGGGTCGATACTGCCTGGCGGCTTGTCGATTGTTATCCCAACGCTTTTTCATTGCTGCCGCAGTTTTCTCTAATGCTACCCATGCCTTTTCGTGGGCGTCCTCTACCTGTTTGGTGAGCTCCTCGATCGCAAGTACCTTCGGTTTGTATGTCGGGTTCAGGCCCTTATTGGGGTGGCGACCATAATTCATGAAGAACGGAGAATACCCAGTCGATGAGTGTACTTGGTCATTGTGGCAGAACTGAGCTACTGCGAGCCAATCGCTCCAGTTATCTTGGCGATGGTTGACAAACATGGTGAGGAATTCCTTGACTTCCTGATTGACCCGTTCTGTCTGGCCGTCGGTTTGCGGATGGTACGCTGTGGACCGGTTTGGTTGAATTCCTAGCATCCCATACAGATCGTCCATGAATTTAGAGGCGAATTGCGATCCTCAATCACTGATGACCTTCTTGGGTAGTCCATGTTCCCGAAAGATGTTATCTCGGAAAAGGACCGCAACTCCCTGAGATGTGATGGACGACGTTGTAGGTAGAAAGTACGACTTTTTCGAAAATCGGTCTACCACTACCATGATTGTGTCGTTTCCCTTGGACTCTGGTAATGGTCCCATCAGATCGACCGATATCACCTCCCATGGTTTGGTAGGGACTTTGTTTGGAATCAATGGTGCTGCTCTCGGTTGTCGGTCCGGCTTAGCCCGTTGACATGTCTCGCACCCTCGTGTGTACTCCTCAATGTCTCTTTTCATGTTAGGCCACCAGTAATTCCTTGTTAGTAATTCCAGCGTCTTGGTTATGCCCGGGTGTCCCCATGAGTGGTGAATCTGGATAATATCCTCCCGGATTTTCCGATTGGTCAGGATGTATATGCACCCTTTCCATGTAACCAACCCGTCCTCCCGTCTGTATTCCGGGTTTCTTTCTGCCAGTCCTTTCCTGACCTGGGTTTCATAGTACCGTGGCACTAGGGTCGCTATTTCCTTCACAATATCTTCCAGTGCTCGGTCGTCATTGTATACCTGTACGAACAATTCTTCCTTGAGCAGGATTACTCCTTCGTTATCATTGATTCCACGCTCATGTCCCGCGCGCCGTGATAGGATATCTGCTTTAGAATTGGATTTGCCCGACCTATGTTTGATTACGAAGTTGTAATCCTGCAAATCAGTAACCCATCATGCTTGTCTTCGGTTTAGGTTTTGCACTTTTCGGAAGTACGTAAGGTTTTGGTGGTCCGTTAGAACCTCCACTGTCTGTTTCGCGCCCTTCAGGTAATGAGACCATTCATAGAAGGCGTGCATGACGGCTAGCATTTCCTTGTCATATATCTCGTAATTCCGTTCTGCATCGTTTAGCGACCTTGAGATGAACACCACCGGTTTCCATGATTCATCCTTGCACTGCTGGGACAAAATACCACCAATTGCAAAATCTGACGCATCTACCTCTACCCAGAATTGTCCATCGTCATCCGGTATTTTTAGTACAACCTCCCTCCCCACAAGCTCTTTCAGTCCCTGAAAGGCCATCGACTGCATGGAAGTCCAATGCCATTCCACTTTTCCAGTTAACAAGGTTAGGGGTTTTGCCATTTTCGCGAATCCTTCGACGAATCTCCGGTAGAAGTTGATGAAACCCAGGAATTGTTGGAGTTCCTGCTTGTTCAGTGGTTCGGGCCACTCCGTTATAGCTTTGATTTTTCCTGGTTCCATACTGATCAAGTCGTGACTAATAACCAGGCCCAGAAACTCGATTTGGTCTTTGTCGAACCAGCACTTCTCCGGTTTTAATGACAGTTTGTGTTCTTCGAGTTTCGCAAGTATACGGTTAACATGCCTTTGGTGATCTACTTGGTTCTTTGAGAACACCAATATGTTCTCCATATATATAACCACCCATCCCTCCGCTATTTTGACCCGGAAGATGTCGTTCATCATTGTTTGGAATGTGGCGGGAGAGTTTGTTAGTCCGAAGAACATCACCAGCGGTTCGAACAAACCACGGTTGGTCCAGAAGGCCGCTTTCCATTCGTCCCCTTCTTTGATGCGGACGTTGTTGTAACCCCATCGAATGTCCATCTTAGAAAATACCTTAGCCTGTGACAACTGGTCCACGAGCTCCCCAATTAGTGGTAAGGGGTAGCGGTTCTTCACCATCATCTCGTTGAGCCGTCGGTAATCCTGTACGGGCCTCAATTTTCCATCCTTCTTCTTGACGAAGAAGAAAGGGGAAGCCATGGGTGATTTACTTGGTTGGATCCGCCCCGTGTCCAGGTTTTCCTTCAAAAACTCGTCCAGTTGTTCTTGCTCTATCCTACTGAGGGGATAGATTTTGCAATCCACTGGAGTGGCTCCCGGGATTAGTTCTATTGCGTGATCCCAGCGCCTTCGCGGTGGAAGCTCGTCAAAGGTTTCCTTGGTGAAAACCTTGCGGTGCCCTAGGTAGTGCTCTGGCACAATTTCTTCAAGTGTTCGCTTCCGTGCAGTTTCGTGTTCCTTTGCCACAATGTCAGTGGCTACCGATTGTATTCTTAATTCTGGCTCGCCGATGTGTACTGCGAGTAATTTATCCCCATCTTCCAACAGTTCCATAGGGTCCACCTCTTCCTCTGGTTCTGACACCTCCGAGGTTCTCCAACAGGTTCCTGGGCATCGATTGAAGTTTAGCTCCTTTCGTCTCCAGTCGATTGATGGATTGTGGTGTTGTAGCCATTCATGTCCTAGGAATAGATCGGTCTTTCCTAGTTGCACTACTCCACATTCGATTATCTCCTCATGATCACCAATCCGTAACTTGAATTGGACCATGTATTCTAAGCTGCCCATGGAGTTCCGTGTCCCGTCTGCGTTGTAGACCGGTACTGGTCTTACCAACTTCCGTTTGTTAAACCTGTGTTTATCTACAAATTCCATGCTGACGCATGACTGAGTACAACCGCTGTCTAGTAGTGCCGTTACATTAATTATTGTCCCAGTGTCCATGGTTGTGATGGTTCCCTTAACATCCATTTCTTGGCATCCAAAGGTTTTTACTACCTTTTGTCGTAAATGGGTCAAGTTCCACAGGGCTTCCTGCTCAGTCATCTGGTTAAGTTCCTTGAGCAGGTTCTCATCGACTTCCTGTTCCTGTCCCTTGGGTACCCATAGTTTCAGGCATTCCATTGCCATTTTACTGTCTTGTTGCCAGATCCTCCTTAAAACCCATGGCTCGGTCCAGGTTTGGAGGCGTTTTCCTTTTACGCTCGTTGTAATGTTCCTCACACGGTGTATTTGAGCTGAACATTCATATAAGATTTCAGGGAGTTCTACTCCCAAGTCCATATATACATCTGTTTTGTCCGAGGTACTATTACAGGCCAGTAGAGCAGAGCGCTCGCCTACTGGCTTTCTCCAAAACCCTGTTCCTTTCCAAACTCTTTCCACTGCTCCTCTGTGAGCTCTCCCAATCGCAACTCCCTCATTCGTCCCTTCCCCTTCCATTTGGGCTTCTTGGGCTCTGGGCAGTCTCGTGCGAAATGGCCTGGCTTGGCGCAGTTATAGCAATTTCCTTTGACCTGTTTGGATTTATCCACATCCATGGTGTCTGGGTCTCATTTGGAAGACGAAGTGGCTGGTGGTGCCGCGAACTGGTACTGGGTTGGTTTGTTGTCTTTTGGTAGCTTTTCCCGATATTCATTCGTTCGCCTGTCAGCACCATATGCTTCTTGAGCTTGGTGGTATGCTCTGGCTAATTGCACTGCCCGTTCCTGAATGCTGGCCAGCGATGCGTCCTCTTTCAGGTTTCCATGTCGGATCAGGTCCCTGCCGAGCGCCGGGTTGATATGCGCCAAAAACTGCGCGGTCAGGGCGGCGTCATTCCATTCTACAAGTGGTGATAGCGCGTTGAACCGGATGCAATAATCCTCAATTGGGCTGGTTCCTTGTTTTAGTGCGATCAAGGAATTGATGGCTTTTTGTTTGGTTTCCGTTGACATAAAGAACTCATGCATTTGTTCTTTAAAGTCAGCCCAATTATTGAATGGGAACTTCTTTGTCAATGGTTCGCGTAGCCAATCAAGCCCGTCTCCCAGTCGCCCGTTGTTGAGTTCTTGCCATGAGATGTTTTTGCTCCAAGCCTCTTCGGCCTGTTTGGTCTCGTATTCCTGTTGTGCGTCCTGTACAGCCCTGAGTTTCACTCCTGCCCAGTCTCCTGCTCGGTTATCCTTGCCCTTCCTGATCCGATATAGACAGATTGAGATTTTTCTGTCTAGTGCCGTTTCTCGTGACAGCTGGAAATATGTCTCCATTTGTCGTACCCATGCATCTACAGTTCTGGGGTCTCCTTCATAATGATCCGGAAGCTCTAGTTTGGTGGTGGGTGATGGAACAGTTGGGTTGGCACGACGATACTCATTGATTATGTCTGCGATTGTCTGGGCAGTCGCTGTTGCTGCTTCCACTCTTTGCTGTCCTTGTCGGTAGATGGTGTCGCTTCATGCAGCTTGTTGGGCCGGGGTTCCTGTTGTCTCTGTGAGAGGCTCGATGGTCTCCTCCGTAAAGGTTTGGTATCCCAGTAGGGCTTGTGTGATATGAGTAATCATATCTACCGTGGCACGGAATGTGCTGGCTCCTACTCAGCGATAGCCGAACCCTTGATGCATCAGGGTCCTCATCTGGCTCCACCCACGGACTGCTCCGACCATTCTTTCGATGTGCCAAATGCTCGGATTCCCGTACAAGGCTCAGACTTTAGCGCATACCTCCCGATCTCGCAGACTATCATCAAAATTCCATATCTCCTGGATCTGAGGGAACACAGGCCAATTATACGCCGACCAATATTGCCATTTGAAGAGGATTAGGTAACAATAACCCTCTTTGTCTGGATGGAACTCGTGTTCAGGGAGCGACTGGGTTGGATAGGGATAAGGGAGATCGAATGCGTTCTGGACTGTTCGCTGCCAGTTGTTGATCTCCATTTGTTTGTGATCGTGGAACCCCTTGTTCCTTTCCCCATTTGCTGGTCCCAGTTCTAACCAGTCCTCTACTCGCTGTACAGCGCCTCCGTGCCACGTCCAGTCTCCACCTGCTGTTCGGACCTTCGCCTTGCTTAGTTCTGGGTTTGCCAGGGTTGCGCGTGCGTAAGAGAGTTTGTGGGCTTTCTGTGCGCGTTTCTCCCTTTGGTAATCCTTGAGATCCCTGATGATGTCATCGACGATCTGGGTCTCTGTCTTGGGCGGTGGCGTGGGTGCTCGGAGTTCCTTTCCAAACTTTCGTATCATTTCCCGATGGGGTCGCGATGGCAGTATCCCATGGGAAGTTCTGTGTGCCGTTATGGATGGTGATGGGGACGTGGCCTTTTTCTTGCCTTTGTCCTTTTTTGGCTTTTCGTCACCGCCGAATCGTGCTCGTGGGTTAAACGTCATGAGGCCTTCAATTCGTTCCAGGTCTTTCCAAGTATAGGAGTCATCCTCTCTTGGTCTGATCATTTCTTTTTCCAGAATGTGGAAACGATCACGTTTGATGTTATCCTGAATCCCGAATGTGACCGTTGTGTCCCTGAGCTCCGGTTCCCATGAAAGAATGTCCGTGAGCATTGGCCACATGGGCCAGTCGTATTCGCCGTAGAACTCCTTTTTGAACAGATACATGTAGCAGTACCCATTCTTTCGGTATGGGGTTTCCCCCGCAATGAGTCTCAGGTTTCCTCCCGGTAGACACGGTTTTCGTTGTTTCGGCTTCCACTCTTTGACCCAGTCGGATTCCCCTAGCTGCTTTAGGAACATATCCATGTGGAGCAGCTTTTCAATTCCCAGGCCTCGGACCGTTTGGAATTCCGTGGGTGTTGGTGGGTTGGGCAATCGGAATTTTATTTTAGCTCTCAGGTATGGGTCGTATCGAACCCCATTGAGGCGCTCCTCGTTCTCTTTGAAGCGCTGTGCCCTGGCATAAGCCCCTGGCTTTATGTTTCCGTTTTGGGCGTGCATGAGGGTGTTCCAGTCCTCCAGTTCTATGACCATTCCTTCGCTTGCGTATACAGTGACCTGCAAAACTGTTGCAATGTTTGGCAATCTTGGAAAGATTGGTAAATATCAGAACAGATAAAACAGCTAAAATTACTAGAAATTAGTATGTGGTAGAGTAGCATCTGAGCTTAAAATAAAGCCCCTATTGATGTCATTTGGTTAAGTGGTTTATGAGATATAAAATGTTTTCTAAGCCAATACCATTGCAACAGTTTTGCAGGTGCCATAATGCAAACAGATTCTGATATATTCTAATACTTTGTATAGCCCTCCTTTGCCTTAATCACAGCCTGAACCCTCCTGGGCATGCTCTCAATCAAATCTTGACACACCTTTGGCTCTATCCTGTCCCACACATCCTGAATCCTGTCCCACAGCTCCAATACACCAGATGGTGGTCTTTCATAGTCACCAAGCCTCCTTTTGACATCTGTCCATAGCTGTTCTATGGGGTTGAGATCTGGTGACTGTGCTGGCCACACCATGCACTCCATTTCATGGTCTTGAAACCATTCCTTGGCCTTTTTGCATGTGTGCTTGGGGTCATTGTCCTGCTGGAAGATGATATCAGCCACACCTTTGCCATAATAATCCAGGCTGCCTTGAAGTTCATCATCCAAAATGGTGAGG
Organism: Amanita exitialis; assembly: GCA_023014455.1. NCBI lineage: Eukaryota > Fungi > Basidiomycota > Agaricomycetes > Agaricales > Amanitaceae > Amanita > Amanita exitialis. Next base: position 21,796 of record JAEBUR010000054.1, read on the forward strand.
TAGAGGTCACCATCCATCCTTCCATCAATTTTGCAAGCCAGTCCAGGCCCCTCTGACATCATACAGCCCCAGACCATCACTGATCCTCCACCAAACTTCATGGTACCCTGCACAAGCCTGTCACTGAGGCCTTCCCCACCCTTCTTCCATGCCTATTTCCTCCCATCTGACCCCAGACAATTGATTTTAGTCTCATCTGACCAAACAACCCTCTTCCAGTCCTCCACTGTCCAATCCCTGTGTACCTCTGCAAAGTCCAGCCTCTCCCTCTTATGCCTTGCACTAAGAAATGGCTTCTTCTCCTTCACTGCTGCCTTCATCCCAGCCTTTTTCAGGTGTCTCCTCATAGTATCAAGTGAAATAGACTCATTGGTGACATCCTGTAGTGCTCTGGTGGCCTCCACAGCTGTGCCCACCTTCCCAGAGGTGAGGAGGCAAATGGCATGCTGGACATTTCTGCCAGAAATCTTGGTTGGGTGGCCTCCAGCTGAAATGGGGAGGTAGGGACAGTGCTTCCTTCAAAGTCTGGATATAGTGCTGGTGTGCACTCCCATGATGGAAGATACTTCATGTGCAGAGTGGCCAGCAGTGAGGAGAGAGATGATATCAGCCTTTTGAGCAGCAGAGATGGGGTGCATGGCAGGTTCCAAGTGTTGTTGTGGCATATTTGGCATATGTTCAACATGTTCAACATTGTCACGTGACATACAACCAAGTCACATGACTCCTAGACACTGGTTTTGGAATTGCATCATGGCACCTGCAAAACTGTTGCAATGCTATTGGCTTAGAAAACATTTTATATCTCATAAACCACTTAACCAAATGACATCAGTAGGGGCTGTATTTTAAGCTCAGATGTTACTCTACCAGATATTAATTGCTATTAATTTTAGCTATTTTATTTGTCCTGATATTTACCAATCTGTCCAAGATTGTCAAACATTGCAACAGTTTTGCAGGTCACTGTAGTTCTGTGACAACCGTGAGATGATCCTGGATCATCTCATCTCCCTTGTATTTGCGATATTTCCTTATCGCTTCCTCGGCGTTGTGTGTCCACATCAGCCACTGGTTGTACTTTGACGCGATCAGCGCCAAATAAACCAGGTGGCTCTGGTTGCCGTTGTATTCCATACTGAGAAGGTTCTCCAAAACCTTCCAGTCCTTCTCCGCCCGATCTAGGGCTCTTTGGGCTCGAACGGCTGCTCGTCGCATTCGTCACATCTCCAACAGGTCTGCCCAAGCAGCCTCCTGTTCTTTGCATTGCTCACGGTCTAGTTGGTCCAACAACCTTTGCACCTCATCGTGCTGTTGCTTTTCTTCTTGGCAGCAGTGCTTCCGCCACAACCATACGTGGTTGTCGTATTTCTGAATGTAGGTATCACCAATGAATGTCGGTGTGCGTGTTGTAATGGTGGTGTCGGATACCCAGTCTGCTGAAAAGATCGAGCCGATCTCTCCAAGTGTCGCCTGGGCGTAGGGAAGGATGTAATTGAATCCACAGTTCATGATAAGCGGTGTCGGGGGTCGTGTGAGTTGTGTGTGTGGTTCTTCAACCGGCTCCATTCTATCTCCAATGGCCGTCGGTCTGTTCTTTTCCACAGTTGCCTAGTAGCTGCGCAGTTGCACAGGTTGTCACCTGTTCCCTCGTCTCTCTGTGCTTTCCTTTGCACAGGGTTGGTCTAATCGGGTCAATAACGCACCCCGACTTAGATCTTCGATTTAGTTCCACCAAATGCCAATCCGAAACTAATGTGCCTGGGATTTCACCCTACAGATCGAAGTGATCTGAAACGGGACTTTCAGCCCCTTGATACACACGTAACGAACCAGTTGTTTCGTCCGTTCCTTGGACTTTTCCGCAAAAATCGGTGTAAGCTGTTCGCCAGTGCCTGCCCGCACTTTCAACGACACACGCCTTACTCTCGTTCGATCTCTGTTGTGTAGACTAGTGGGAATGAATTATCCCATAGTCCCTAGTGTCGACTAGGGAGGCTATCTTCTGTTGGCGTCGGTGGCACTCCTTGAGGCTGTCTGCGATGGCGCAGAGTCAGACGGTGTTTTTCGCGGACCTCTTTGTCGCTGTGAGCCACAACGAGCAAGACATGCTCGGCGCTGTAGCAGACGACGAAGGGTAGGGGTAGAAAGACTCTAGGTTATGTTAGGACTAACCCCAACAACCCCTAGGCTTCCGAGATGAGAGAGAAGAGAGGCGAGAAAAGAGAAGTAGATTTCTGGAGGGCAAACTACCTAGAGTCTTAGGGACTTGCTACTACAAGAGACACCCCTTATATACTACTATCCTGGTCCGTGCGCGCGCAGCAACCCTAAGCCCTAGAGGCTGTGGTGTGCAGCAGCAGTCTGGACCCTTGTGACGTACCTACACCTAGCCCCTTGTCCCTAGACCGTTCTAGACCCAGCCACTCTGTCGGTAGACCTAACCCCAAGAGTCCCTACAGCCGCTTGCTGACTAACCCTTGGGTGTCCTCACATAGGGGTGGTGCCATCCTGCCTTAAGTGGTATCTCCCTGTAGAAGCCCCAGATAAATAAGTAAAAATAAGGAAAATGATGAGAAAAATCAGATGATTGTAACACAAGGCCTGTCTCAGAGCCTGTCATCATGATCCAGAATTGGTTCAGCTCATCTGCTGCTACCCCAAACAAGTGCATGATCTCACCACATCTCCTACCATTAAGCACATCACATTTATTGGGCAGAATTGTGCATATCAAGCATGTCCCAGTCGTGTTGTTGGATTTTGACTCTTGTCACAGATTGCACAACAAGCCTTGGAGAATTTGACACCAGTGACACTCAAGCTCAGTGGCAAGGATCCCGTATTGTGATTATAGAGGGGCATGAGGCAAGTGCGAGTTAAGGGCATCTATTCTTGAATCGCTGTAATGATGATGGTGCCTTGTAATGAAATCAGGTGCACTTGCATTGAATGTATTCATCAACCATCTTTCCAATATCTTTCTTTGTGACCTCTTTTTCATCATCCATGTGTTATTCCCTTTCTCCTATCACCCTGTACAACCCTTCTCCCTTGCTGCGCACACTCACGCACTCTCTGCCGATGATCCATCTATCCCAACACTCCCCCTCGGATCAATATCTATTCCCATCTTCTTCATCAACTGTTGGTGTTGTGTGCAAGGTAATCCTTTTGTAAATATGTCAGCTATATTGTCATTACTCTGTACATAACAAATCTTGATACGTCCAGCTGTAACATGATCACAAAGGAAGTATAAACTGATGTCAAAGTGCTTGGTGTGTGCGTGAAATTCTGGGTGATGAGCAATGGCAATCACTGCTTGATTGTCGCTATAGATAACCAGGATTCTGGATGTGAATCTGAGTTCTCTAAATAGCATCTGAATCCATAATGCTTCACGAGTAATATGTGCAGTGGCTACATATTCTGCCTTGGCTGTAGAGAGAGCAATGGTGCTCTGCTTTTTTGAACTCCACATGATAGCTCCCCCTGCAAACATGACCACATAGCTGCTAGTTGATTTACGGCTAGCCTGGGAAGCCCAATCAGCATCACAATAAAAGATTGGATCATGCTCATCTGTCATCCTCCTCCTCCCATACTCCAACTTATAGTCTTTTGTCCCTTTCAAATATCAGAACACTCTTTTTACAGCTGCCCAATGATGTGCCCTAGGATTGCATGCAAATTGTCCAAGTCGGGTAGTTGCAAACATGATGTCACTTCTGGTGATCATTTCCAAACAGAGTAGTTTCCTGATCAAAGCTGAATAAGCATATGTTGCTTGATTGGATCGATCTTTGTCCTCCCCTTCAATGTAGTCAAGTTGAACATTGGGATTGAGAGGGGTTGATACAGGATTGCAATCTTGTAATCCCAACTCTACGAGAATTTGATCAATATAATGTGTCTGAGAAAGGAATAGTTTGCAAGTGTCCTGATGATAATTTATTTGGATGCCAAGGAGGTATTTTGGGATGCTGAGACTTTTGATTTCAAATTTCCTTTTCAGGTCAGAAGCAATCTGATCAATTTCCTCTTTCGTGTTAGTGATGGCAATGATATCATCCACCCAAATAAGCAGGATAGTGAACGTACTGCTGCTCCATCAAATAAAGATGCAATAGTCAGTGCGCAGTTGTCGGAATGATAATTTGAGGAGGGCAGTTGTTAATGTATTGTTCCAAACATTTCCTGCTTGTTTAAGTAGTCTGTATAACGATTGTTGTAAGCAACAATAGCGTCATGTTCCATCGTCGAAGCCAGGGGGTTGTTTCATATAGATTTCCTCTTGTAGTACACCGTTTAAATAGGCATTCTTTACATCATACTGAGTGAGGTGCCATCTGTTAATGTTACAAATCAGCCCCTAAGTTTGACGCTTTGATGCACTCGACACCTTATCTGATGTCTCACTTATCTAAAGAGACCCTATCTATCTACAATGCAAGGCGTAAGGCATATACTCACCAATGGGGCTCAGTCAACTACATGCTACATGGAAGCCTTACTACAGGCAACAGTAACAGTAACGAGACAAGGTCATAGAAGGTGCAACAGTTGTGGAGGCTATATCATGCATCATCATCAGTCTAGGATGCAGTACCAGAGATGGGACCAATGTACAGGTCATGATGGATACATTGGATGACTCACAAAGCTTATCGGAAGGATAAGATCTTATCAAGTGATCTTATCTTATCTTATCACTTATCACATCAGGATGGGATTCCTTATCGGTGTTATCAAGGATCTTATCATAGATAAGATAAGGAGGACATGAGGCTTAGCATGAGGATGCAGTATGGCAGAGGCACAGTAGGCACAGTTGGACATGAGGGAAGGGCAAGGAGGCTAGGTAGGGGTATATAAGGACTCTTGTAGGAAAAGACTCGAGATAGTTTGTCTTGCTCAGGCAACTACCTAGTTTTCATCCAATTCACTCTCTTTTCTTTTCTCTTCTCTTCACTCACTTGCAGCGAGCTTGAGTGTTGTGTTTGTTTGAGCATAGCTCCTAACATAATCTCGAGTCTTTCTACACTCACCCTCATTGTTTCACAAGGCACTTGGCAACGCTTGCTCAGCCTTACCAACATTGCCTACAACAACAAATCCTTTTTTCGACTACAATTTGCACAACTTGCTTGTCAATGTCAAAACACATTTCAAATCTTGCCAGTCACCATCACACGTGGCTGTTCTCCTTTTTTCCAGTACTTCACACTCCCCCCCCCATTCTGTGTGGAATCCGTGTGGAATTCAAGTGGAATCCAAGTACATTGCTTCTGCATATGTATGTACCTACATCTCATTTACTCCCACCATTGTCCCATTCATATTGCCATCATGTTCCCATATGATGTACCACATTCTCACCATGTTCCCACACCACATATACATATTCCCACCATGTTCCCATGCCACATATCCACTTTCCCACCATGTTCTCACACAGTTTCTACAATGTTTTCACACTTATGCTTACATTTTTACTGTGTTCCCATTGACCTGCCCATTTTCCCACCAGGCCCACATTCCCACGATGTTTCCACACTTAATATTCACGTTCCCACAATGTTCTCACACAGTTTCTACAATGTTTTCACACTTATGCTTACATTTTCACTGTGTTCCCATTGACCTGCCCATTTTCCCACCAGGCCCACATTCCCACAATGTTTCCACACTTAATATTCACTTTCCCACCATGTTCTCACACAATTCCTACAATGTTTTCACAGTCATACTTACATTCTCACCATGTTTCCATTCACCTGCCTATTTTCCCACCTAGTCACATTCCCACCATGTTTTCACACTTCATCTTCATGTTCCCACCATGTTCTCCCACAATTCCTACAATGTTTTAACAGTCATGCCTACATTCTCACTGTGTTCCCATTCACCTGCCCATTGCCCACCTGGCCACATTCCCACAATTTTTCCACACTTCATGTTCATTTTCCCACATTCATGCTAACTAACCACTGACACTTAGATAATGCTTAGCTAAGATTAAATGCAGCAGCTCTTGATGTATTAACACTGAGGATGTTACAATTATGCATACTTTCATTTTATTATGTTAGCAGTTTCCCTCTTTTGTGCTTATGAAATGCCTTCATCTTCTGTTATCTCTGTTCAATGTCACACATCACTTGCTGTGACTATATTTTCATCCATGCCACACACTTACCTTTTTTCATCATCCTGATGTTGCTATGACTTCACTTATGATGTGTTATGACATCTATGCCTATTAAATCATATCTATGATATTCATCACCTTGTACAGACTCTAGGTTTAGTTTAAATAGTAGAGTTCTGTTGTACCTCAAACTATAAGTTGAAATTAGCTTGTAATCAAACCTTATGAACTTGCCACAAAGCCTGTTGCATAAGCATGACTGTTATGAGATTGTAGGAATGTGTGTGAACATGGTGGGAAAGCAAATATGAAGTGTGGAAACATTGTGGGAATGTGGCCAGGTGGGAAAATGGGCAGGTGAACAGGACCACAGTCAGAATGTAAGCATGACTGTTAAAACATTGTAGGAATTGTGTGAGAACATCGTGGGAAAGTGAATATGAAGTGTGAAAACATGGTGGGAATGTGACTAGGTGGGAAAATAGGCAGGTGAATGGAAACATGGTGAGAATGTAAGTATGACTGTGAAAACATTGTAGGAATTGTGTGAGAACATGGTGGGAAAGTGAATATTAAGTGTGGAAACATCGTGGGAATGTGGGCCTGGTGGGAAAATGGGCAGGTCAATGGGAAAACAGTGAAAATGTAAGCATAAATGTGAAAACATTGTAAAAACTGTGTGAGAACATGGTGGGAAAGTTGAAATGTGGCATGGGAACATGGTGGGAATGTGGATATGTGGTGTGGAGAATGTGGGCCTGGTGGGAAAATGGGCAGGTCAATGGGAACACAGTAAAAATGTAAGCATAAGTGTGAAAACATTGTAGAAACTGTGTGAAAACATGGTGGGAAAGTGCATATGTGGCGTGGGAATATAGTGATAATGTCATCAGCCATATGGGAACATGATGGGAATATGAATGGAACAATGGTGGGAGTAAATGAGATGTGGATGCCATATGCATAAAGAGTCACAGCTGAGCACAGTCTGTGGAATGCTGGATTCCGTGGAATATTCCGCGGAATCCACACGGAATATTCTGTGTGAACATTCCATGCCAATTCCGCATTCCGTGCACAATTCACACAGATTCTGCATGGAATAGACTCAAAATAGTCTATTCTAGACTCAAAATAGTGTGGATTCCGTGTGGATTCCGCATGGAATGGGGGGGGGAGTGTAAAGACCTCCTTTTTTCTCACAGGTTCCTACTGGACTAGGTGACCTTCGATTCTCATGATACAATCTTTGTGTGGGTGTCTTCTAAACATCCTACATTGAAAGTATCTAGCTTTCTCTCTTCTCATTTCCTCAACATGTTGCACTCAAGTTTGCAACCGACTTTGACAGCAGATAGACTCAGTCCATGAGTAGACTGACTATGGGGTAATCCATCCCTGCTGGCGACACAAGGTTTCTGGATGAGAACAGTCTGATTGTGGTTGAAAGTGCGGGCAGGCACTGGCCAGATAGCTGTACCAGAAATCTCAGAAGAACTCAAGGAACGAGTGAAGAAACTGACTGATTGCATCTGTATCAAGGGGTCAAAAGTCCCATTCCTGATCTCATTGATCAGATAGGGTGAAGTCCCAGGCAGATTAGCTTTCAGTTGGCACTTGGTGGAATTAAATCGAAGATTCATGTTGGGGTGTGTTATTGACCCAAGTGATTGTAGATTTCTTGACGAGGCAACATCCTCTCTACTTGAGAGCATCATCCCTTGGTTGCCGAAAGAAGGGACTACTGTCTGTAGTGCTGAGAGACAGAAGTAGTTGAAGAATAGGACTCAGATATATAAATGCTGCATGAGTTGCACATTAATATACATACCTCACACATCACACTACCTGCCATACCACCAATAACCAAATCAGCAATGAATTGCTGGTTCAATTATATCCTACCATATGGGAATTGATCCCTGATTGAAATTGGGAAGGCCTTTGAGGCAGACTGGGTGCAAGAATGCACAAATGAGACTCCAAAAGAAGTCACTGGAGTGGTCGAGGACCACAGACAACAAGATGCTCATGTTAGAGCATACAGAGAATGGCTGAAGGAGCAAAGGAAGCTGAAGTGCAAGGAACAGCGCGAAGCAGCTTTAGTCAGGAAAAAGACGGTACCAGTCCAGCACAATATGCATGTGCTGAGATGGGTGAAGCATGTGGCGGAGGAATGCCAACAGGCTCGAGAGAAGATTCTTCAGCAAAGACAGCTGGAAGAAACAATGCACCAGCAAGAGTCCGAGTATAAGATGCTGGTAGAAGTGCTCAAGCAGTTTGAGCCAGAAACAGTCATTCGGGAAGCATTATTCAACATGCTGTCAAATGTGCAACTGTTATTAATGGGTTGGGACGTAATCACCCTTCGCCATAATGGATTGGTCTTATCAGCGAAGGAGAGAAATCGACTCATGCATGTGCTCAATGGCAATGGAACAAATGATTACCAAGGCCAGACAATACCACCAAGGAGGAAACCTAATGAAAGTATGAAACAGTACATCGGAAGGTTAACACCAGAGCAGAGGGCTGGATTAGCCTGTGCATGGAAAGAGAAAGAAAAAGAAGAGGGAAAAGGAATACCAAGAAATGGGTATTCCATTCCAAATTCTGGAGGATGAGCCAAGAGACGCTGTTCAGACAAGGAGCATCAGGAAAGAATCGAAAGGATAAAAAAGTTATCTCCAAAACAGAAGGAGATACTCGGGAAAGCACTAGGCTTTATGAGGGAGGCACCCAAAGAGAAACCAGTGGTGCAAGAAAGAACAGAAAGGCCATCTGGTCAGAAAGACATGACAGGAAGGGAGGAGTACTTTACACTCAGCCCCCTATTCCATGTGGAATCCACAAGGAATCCACACATTCCACATACCCCACAACCCCACTAACTGTCAGTGGGCATTCCACACCCATTCCACACCATTCCACACCCATTCCACATAGATTCCATGTGGAATGCAGAATTTCCACGGAACGGACACATGGAATCGGCATTTTCCCGCAACACATATGTGATAGTCACACCGTTACATGCATGTGTACCACAGTCACACTGTCTGTACCATCACTATCCGATGGTTCGCACTCAATCCCACCTGACCGCCAAGCTTGCTTCCCCTCCCAAGTCAAGAAGTGGCCGCAAACGGGCTATATCTGAGGCATCAGATCGATCGGGCAAGAAACGGAGCATGAAGAAGCAGAAGAAGGACGAAGGGGACGAGGGAGCAAAGAAACGATCACGGTGCAGATCTCTTTTTTTCCAAACCCTTCATCAATATTGATTGTATGTACAGTAAAACATTGGCGGGGCGTGCTCGTGAAGACATGGCAGCATCCTCAGCCGCAGAATCCAGTACAAAAGTGTTGACTCCATAAGTCTTGCTTTTTATTTTCTATTGTTTCACTCATGTATGGTCCCCCACACCTTGATGCACCCCTGTGCCCACCTGTCATGCCCACCTGCTGCTTGGTGCCACTTGCCATGCCGGTCACATGCCCACTTGCTGCGCCCACCCACCACACTTGCTGCGCCCACCCTCACTGCGCCCACCCACCACACTTGCTGCACCCACCCTCGCTGCATCCACCCTCGCTGCGCCCACCCACCACATGCTGTGCCCACCCCTGCTTGTCACACACACGACCACCCACCTGCCATGCCTACCTCCCACTCACCATGCCCAAACACCCACCACCCACCACTCACAATGCCCACCCTGTCACATGTCACCCACCCAAACCTACTCATCGCACCCACCTGCCACTCGCTAAACCCACCTGCCACACTTGCTGAACCAAACCCACCTGCCATGCTTGCTGAACCCACCTGCCACTCGCTACGCCCACCTACTCGTTGCACCCACCTGTCACACTCGCTACACCCACCCTGTCACATGTGACCCTATACCCACTTGTCGCACCTACCTGCCACACTCATTGCCCACCCACCACTCGCTACACCCACCCTGTCACATGTCACCCTATACCCACTCGCCACGCCTACCTACCACACACTGTGCCCACCCACCACCCGCTGCACCCACCCCTGCTTGTCACACACACAACCCCCTGCCATGCCCACCTCTCCTTGCCACACCCACCTCCACCAATCCCAACCCCTGTATATTTATGTAAGTAATTTAGTGCAGAACTTGTTTTACAACACAGTGGTATTACAGTTGCACCACCTGAACATCCACGTTCAGCAGCTGTTCACTTTCTCACCATGAAACCTAACCAAAATCTAACATGTGCTCGACATTCTGATTATGGAGGTAATATCTGAATTCATATGAGGGTATGCTTGCCTAACATTCTAGTAAGGTCAACTATCTGAGGATGAAGTGGACAGTGGGAGTGAATATGAACAATCTGGGAGTAGTGAAAGTGAGGATGAGGATGGTGGGAGTGCAGGTAGTGAGGAAAAGGGTGAGAGTGATGAAATTGGAGAACAGTTGTCTCAGGTAAGTATATATGTTAAGCAATACAACTATTCCTTACTTTTCCAGGTTGTCCTTCAGACTGAGGGGAGGGAGGACTGTCAGGATGGTGAAGATAATCCATCTACCCCTGTTAGAGGCCAAATTGAAGACCCATCCTTGGAAGAGGTGAGAAATAATCATAAATCTATCTCATTCCAGTAGACTCATCTAGCATGACAGGTCAATACTGCTACCAATGTCTTTGGCCAAGATGAAGGCAGGTTTAAATTATTCACAAATCAGTTTTGTTTTCTAACATATGAATAGAAATTCACATGGATACCCCCTCTCTTCTTCAAGGTGCCTCTAGCACCACAGGTGGAGTTTTTCGTGGAAGAGCACATGGCAATGTCTTCAATCATGGAGACTCTACAGAAATTGGGAGTGACATTGGAACTATGGTGGGGAAGTTGAGGCTTTTCAGGGCTGGAGATGACCCTGGCACCAACAAACCTCAGATGACAATGAAGGTAAAGGTTTATGGGAATATGGCACAAGTGCTTGGTGAATTAGCTAAGCAGTACTCTCCTGTCAAGAGTAAGTAACTTCATTTACTTTAAATCACTTGCTTATCTCTTATAGAACACAACAAGAGGGTGGTTTGTATATGAGGAAGGTGATTGGAGTGTCAAGGGACGCTTCAGAGCTGCATTGGAGGAGAACGATACAATTTCCTGGGAGAAGGTCAAAGGTGAATATAACTTGTCTGTTGCCATAGTAAGTATTTGTCCATGGCTGTGTGACAATGTTACTAACATCATTTAGGAGGATGAAGATAAGCTCAAGCCTTTTGAGGAAAAGGTATCTGGTGCTCCTACACCCACTCAGTCTGCCCAACAGTCAGATTTTGACTACAAGACTGAACTTGTCCATATTTTCAAAATACCCCAGCATGTGCTTAGAAACCCAAGTAAGAATGAGGGGCTTCATTTGAATTACAGGAGGTACCAGGAATGCATCAAAGCACTCTCAGTCTCAGAGAGCATGGCTAGTGCTGGTGAATGGGTTATAAGGAAGCCCTCAGAGACAGTGGTAGTAGAGTTATTTGTTGGGAAGACAATGTGGCATGCCCACCTCAAAAAGCTATTTGCCAGAGTACCAAGGTATCCAGAGATGCTCAAGTGGTTGAATGAGGAGGAGGGTGCACTCCCTACTATTGACCTTTGGGGAGAAGAGAAGGGATTATTTACTTTCAAAGATTTAAAGGTATGGATGGATGAAGAGGAAGAAAGAGTCAAAAGGAAGGATAAAGGAAAAGGAAAGGAAAAAAGTAAGAAGGGGAAAAAGAAGGGAAGAAAAGGTGATTATGGCTCTGATGATTCTGACAAAGATAAGAAGGCAGAAGGAAGATCCAAGAAACATGATACAAGGAGGAAAGGAAACACTGAGTAAGCTTACAAACATGTCAATGATTGAATTTTGTAGTTATATGTGACAGCCTTGTGTTTGTGTCTGCAATATACAGATTGATTTATAGGATCCAAAGTCTCCATGCAGCATTTGGCATACTAATTTTGCTATCATTGCTTCCTGTGGTCTCAGCAGCACCAATGAATGAAAGACCATTCCCAAACATACCATTCAAAGAGTTTAGCACCTTCATTGAGCAGAACTTCAGTTCATCAATTTCATTGACAAGTGTTCTTGTCATCTGGTTCAGTCTAACAGAAAATGTGCAGCTGTTGAGTTTGCATGGCCGCCAGCAGGAAAAGAAGTTCCAGGGAGAAAGGTCTACCTCTGCCACCTCATGGATAAGAGCACTGGCACGTCCACTAAGGAGGAGGGTTGAAAAAGATGGTGGTCATATGTTGGATCAGAATTATCTGCCAGTCAGTCAAGATGATGAACAAAGAACAGTTGCAGTGGCAATAAAGCTTGATCATCTGGCAAAACTACTGAAGCTTTATCCATACAATAATGCAGGAAAATTTGCTGGCAAGCTCAAGCCCATCTCTCAGAAGGACATACAACCTATTCATATCATATGTCCAGATGCCATTGTCTGTGAGACCATGACATGCAATCCACGTTCCCTTCTAATGTCTACCAAGATAAGAGATATACCATTGGTGACTTTGATTAAAGGTTTTACTGTCTATCAAAATGTTGAACTGTTGTCTGGCCATTGTGAGACCTGCAAGACAACATATTATGCTGATCATGAGTCCATACCTTCTTTTCATTCAGGCCAATATGATAAGGTGTACCTGAACTCAGCAAAATACTTAAAGATTGGTCACAACTTATGGGTTGATCAAGAATTTACATCTGCTGTTATGAATGGTGTATATCACTTTCATGCATCAACTGCAGCATTCACAGCATTCTGGAACAATACATTTGGTGATAAAATTTCACCCCCTTGTAAAGTCAGCCACAGGCAAATATGGCAGGCCTTTGTTCAAGAATCAATAAGATTCATGGGGTATATGTCTGGCATAAACTTAAGTGTGAGGGACAACCTTCCCATTGATGATGTGATAAAAGAAGCATATCATGTATTGGGAGAGGGTGGTATGATCAGAGCTGCTAGTGGACATGCTTGTGATGAATGTACACAAAAATATAGGAGGACATCAAACCCAGTTGTAGGAGACAATGACATAGAAATGGACAGAGCAGCTGGTGAAATTGTGGAAGCACTTGAGGAAAGTACAGCACCAGTGAAAATGGTTGTAGTTGATGGCATTGTCATGGGACACACAATATGTGCATACCAAGAATGTACATCAGAGTTGGTGAATGCACGTGGAGGTGTATACTGTGCATTACATGAAGATATGTATGGAGCAATGTGTCATGTGGCAAATTGCACAAATATCAAGGTCCAGGGCACATTAGCTTGTCAGATCCACCAGGAAAAGTGGAATAGATATATGAATAACCATAGGAAGAGGAGCTTGGATGGATATAAGAGAGCACTTAGGCAGCCAGATGAGAGTTTTCCATGGATGCAAAGAAGTCAACATGTGCAACAAGTACATGATGAAGGTCAAGAAACTGTTACAGGCAGAGAAAAAGATGCTTTTGAACCATCTAGAATGTATTGTGTTGAGACCATATGTGCTCCATGTGGAGTTGTGGTGGCATGGGCCAAATTTGCAAAGGCTGAGTCACCAACCAATATTCTGGAGTTCTTAGATCATGTCTATCCAATCGATGAATCAAGGCCTGATTATATCTGTATTGATAAAGCATGCCTTGTCTTGCAGTCTAGCATTTCCAATGGCAGTTGGGAAAGGTGGAGTCAGACAAGCAGATTCATTGTTGATGCATACCACTATACAAACCATCGTGCAACAGATTACCTTTGTCATACATGGTGCAATCCTGCACCATTGAATGGTACAGCACCAAATCTGGTCATCACAGGAACAAACAATGATGGTGATGCATATCAGAAGCATGCATTTAATACTCAAGCATGTGAGCAATTAAATGCATGGCTGGGTGGTTTTGAATCCATTTTGAAAAGGATGACACCAAGCAATTTCAACTGGTTTTTGCACACAATGTTATCCTATCATACAGTGCAGGTCCTGAGAAGGCAGAAAGATTTACAGGGGAATTCTGATAGTGATAGCAGTGATTAGTCAGTAGTATATACATAGATATGCACAATGTTCATAGCTATGTATGCACCCTGGTGGGAATGTGATATATGTATGAGAATGTAGATAAGTGAATGTGGGCCAGTGTGTGGGGACATGGTGGGAAATTGGACAGGTGTGTGGAAGCATGATGAGAATGTGGACAGGGAACATGGTGGGAATGTGTACAGGTATGTAGGAATGTGGTGGGAATGTAGACAGGTGTGTGAACATGGTGGGAATGTGGAAAGGTATGTGGGAACATGGTCTGTGATGGAATGGACAGGGGGTTTATTGCATAAATTATTGTCACAACAATCCTTTTACACATATGTGTGCCATGTTGGTACATACATAATTGTCATGAATGTCACCTCATATATAGTCATGTATGTACAAACAATAAACAATCACACATAATCATTAGACTAAAAGCTTCTATGCAAATGGGTGTTGATTCCATATGGATTCCACATGGAATTACATAATCAACACAGTGAGAAACCTACATATTTACTGAAATGCATGAGGATTCCACATGGATTCCACATGGATTCCAGTAGGAAGGGGGGGGGGAGTGAAAAGTACTGTCATGTATTCACATGGTGACTGTGCAAAGCTGTGCTTCACACAGCTTTCCACACAGCAATGACTGTGCATTGCTATGCTCAATACATTTGCTCAGTCATGCTATACAAATGCTCAGTCAGCATATCATAATAACGCTGACACAGACACAGTAGATAGACGTATAAATACTCTGTAGTTTCTCCGTCAATCTACATTCTCTTCTCTGCTATCAACCAGTTGAGCCCTAGCTCCTGAGTGACCTACAGCTACCACAAGTAAGTGTTATCTTACTTAGCTCTACTATTCCGCTGTGCCTGTCATTGTGCTACTTTGACAGTAGACATCATAATGCGTCATGAGTGAGGTTCATAGTGATGTCAGTATGACAGAACGAAGGTAGGCATGGGGCATAAGTAAGAATAGAGTCACAGCAACATTTGTGTGACATTGCATAAGCATATGAAAAGAGAAGAGATTGCATAAGCACCAAAAGAGGTGGGTGCTGACATAAGAAAAATGAGAAGTGTGCATAATTGTAACACCAAAGACAATAATAATACCAATAGTAACTCACACCTTTGTCTTTGTTTGGATGACAGCCACTTGTGATGCTCCATCCACCTTATGCTTTGTACCTCATTTCTTTGGCCCTGGTACTGCCAGGTGTGTTGAGTCTGTTTGCCTGCTTTGAACTGCCCTGTCCACATCTGTAAGTGGGCTGTCTGTCACAACCGCATCACGTGCAGTTACCGACCACAGTACCGACTATCGGATACGACACTTGCTCAAGCCCTCAAGACCCATTCCCGAGAAACCGCTACCGACATCCGGCACAGCATTACGTGATCACCTGACTAGAACATTGACAACCCGAGTAGCCCTCCCTCTCTCCTCGACAAAGGCTATCTCACCTCCACTCCGTCGCGCCCGCACGTAACCACACGACTTATATCACGACCAATAGATCCGACACTCGATACACGGCGTTACTACCCCGTTACCGACATGACCGACATCATGGTACCTCGATACCACACCGCTCTCTGCCCCATTTCCAGTATTACCTCCATACGTATCAGACCCCTAGATAAGTATATAAGTAGCTACAAAGCACTGTACTTCTCCAGTCTGATAATCGACTAGTTCTGTCCTACTCTGCCCTTCGTGGATTCTGACCTAACTCTCTCGATCCGCTACCTCTTCTGCGAGCTTGCCGTTCCGTACGTCGACGACACACTTCGTGTACCGTTGCACTTCGTTTACTGCGGAGTTGCGTGTCTCCCGTTGCACAGCCACGCCCTCGGCACCGACGCTACTGGTTGGCACTCGCACACCCCCCCGAAATTGGGCATAGTGCACTTGGCAGGCGCAACCCATCAGTTGAAGCCAAGCCCTCCTGTACCCCGACTCTGGACCCCTTTGACGCCCTCGCTACCTCAGTCTTCCTGTCGCTGGTCCGCAGGCCAGGCACTCCTACCCACGACCTATTCCCGCCCCCTATTAGCAGATCGGACTCTGACACTGTCTGCCCTTGCTGGTCCATTGGTGGGGGGACTGACAGCACCATCCATGGAGGCACTAGCTGATGCACTGTCCAAAACACCTGCAGGATGTCCAGAAGTACTTTTGCAGAAGTATTGGCATCATTGGGGATGCCCAAAGGTGCCCTCAGATGGGGTGCCATTTCTGGTAGTGGAAGTCATAGTGGTGGGTTCAGAAGATCCAATTGCAGTCAGTGTAGTACAGTGGTTGTTTTGCTGAGACTGGTATTGTGCTTGTATGTCAGCAATGGATGTCTCAGGTGTCATATCCCTCTGTACACCAACTGCCAATGGTGCCTTGAAACACATTTGCCTAGACATGTCAGTCCAATATGTGTTGGAATTGTGGCTTACTTGTTCCACCAACCTGCTAATTCATTGAACCACCCCTTATTCTTTTCACAAGTGTTGATGATAATATTATAAAGCACTGGTAACCTGATGTGGCCACAGTGTGCATCAAAGCTATTCAACATACAGTGACTTCTGAAAGGTTTCCAATGTTTGGTGATTTTGTGTTGAGTGGCTTATAGCATGGGAAATAAAATATATAGAAATGTGGGAAAATTAGGATACATAGTCTAATATGTATAGAATTAGGTAATTGAACTCCATTATGTAAGCAGCGCCTTTGGGAAAGATAAAAAATGCTTAAGGCAGCTTGGTCATTGGAAACCTTTTGTTGCCAATGCCAGATACCCTGCATCTAGTACTTTGTATACCCTCCTTTTGCTCTTATCACACCTTCAACTCTTCTAGGCATACTTTTAATCAACTTCTGACCCTCAGCAGCTGGTATGGCCTCCCACTCCTTCTCAATCCCCTCCCACAACTCCAGAATCCCTCCTGGTGCAGTATCATACTCCCCAAGCTTTCTCTTCAAATAATACCTTAGGTGCTCAATAGGATTGAGATCTGGAGACTGTGCAGGCCACTTGAGGACATTCATATTATGTTCTTTAAACCAATCCTTGGCCTTCTTGCAAGTATTTTTGGGATCATTGTCCTGCTGAAAGATGATGTGATCAGGATACAACCCATAATACCTGATGCTGTTCTGCAGTTCCTCTTCCAAAATGCACCTATAGAGGTCACCATCCATCTTTCCTTCAATTCTGGTAGCATATCTAACCCCATCCCACATCATGCAACCCCATATCATCACAGATCCTCCCCAAAATGTCACTGTCCCCTGAACCTGTTACAATTATGCACACTTTTCATTTTCTTATGTCAGCACCTGCCTCTTTTGGTGCTTATGCAACTCTTCTATTTCCGCTATGCTTATGCAATGTCACACAATGTTTGCTGTGACTCTATTTTTGCCTATGCAACATGCCTACCTTCTGTTATGATGATCGAGTCGTCTGTCAATCTACCCAATGACGTAATGCCACGAGGATTGTCTGAGACGATGGCAATGAGATAAGCCTGGTGAACACAAGTGGGTAAACAGCGCTGAGCCTATAAGGCAAGACTCAGGTTTGAGAAGAGGGTTATAGGCGAGAGCGCATGAACTACAACTTGAGATCTCACCACAACCTTGTTAAGGTTGCCAGAGATTAACTTGCACTTACTTACAAGCTTTGCAGCAAGTAATAAGGTTTATACAAGCTAAGTTGAACTTAAGGTTCGACCTATGACAAACCCTGCTATTTATATGTGAACCTACTGTCTGTAAAGGGTAAAGAACATCATAGGTATGATGTAATGATAGTAGACGTCATAACGCGTCATGAGTGAGGTCATAGCGACGTCAGTATGACAGAATGAAGGTAGGCATATGGCATAGGTAAGAATAGAGTCACAGCAGACATTGTGTGACATTGCATAAGCATATGAAAAGAGAAGAGATTGCATAAGCACCAAAAGAGGCAGGTGCTGACATAAGAAAAATGAAAAGTGCACATAACTGTAACACTAGCACTTCGCTAGATTACTTGTCCACAAGTAATACTATACACTAATAAACAAAAAGGTACAATGAGCACTTACTCAACGTTGTTGTGCTCGGTTTCGGTCCACCAATTGGGTTTTCTGAGGCGGAATTCATCATCTTCATCATCAGGGCAATGGCGTCCTGCTAACCAGGCACAATGTTCTTCCTCGTTGTCGAAGGTAATGGTTCCGGGGCAGGTTCCCTGCTGGAATCCTTGGCATGTGCGACGAAGGGGATGAGGGCACGTCAAAGGAGGGTGTTGAGATCAGTTTGATGGGTGCAGTGATGCGCCAGGGGTAGACCCTGCATTCTCGATGCATCTAGGAACTGATTTCGGTAATGCGAGATGATGGTTAGGGTCGTGTTGTGACGTGATGTGTCCTCGAGAATTGCAGATGAGACAATGAGGGCGTCGAGGCTGTTTTCGGGGTGCCTGAGGAGTGGCGGGTGTCGTTGCCTTGCCCTTTCCTTTTTGTCTGGGTGGTGTCTCAGGGTTGACTGTCGAAAATGCAACAGGTGGATTTGAGGGTATCATCGTCGAGGGTCGTGCCGGTGGCTGAGGGTTCATTAGTGCCGAAATTGGTATAGACTTTCCTTTCGGGGCTGTCTGCTTGGCTGCTGAAGCCGACCCTTCAGGTTGTCTTGTGACAAGGGGTGTTGTTGTCATCAGGGGTGTGGCCAAGTCTAATTCGGCAAGGGTGCGAATGACTACTTGAACTTTGTCTCCATTGAGGATGATGCAAGGTGATTTGGAAGGTCGAGGAGGGAACATGTCGTTGACATAAATATGTGTCTCATTGATGGATTTGATTGCCTTCTCGACATGGGCGAGTATTCCTTCGATCTTATTGTGGATCTGGTCTGCTGCATCGAGGATCTCATAGCAGTTTGGGACAACATAAATGGGGTTAAACCAGGAGTTGATCTTGATCAGGTTCCTGACGTCCTTTTTCTGTACGTAGATGCGTAATTGTCCATTGCGTACTAGTTTGATGGCGTCAATGATGTATCGTTTGACGTCGGCAATCAGGAGTTGGCAAAGAAGGTCTAGGGCAAGTTGGTCCAGGTTCAGTTGAATAGAGTATGTTAATTCCCAGGCTAGATTAGTGACATTAATAAACGTCTCAATGAGGTTGGTGCAGTTGAAGTTGGCATTCTCTATCGCAATCTGTCTGATGGCGAGGGAGTGTGGTTGACTGGAAAGTATTCTCCAGACTTGTGCAAGACGAACAGGGATTGCTTGATCCAGTTCAATCCGGGTGAAAGCGATGGTTCTCCTAATCCGATTAAGTATCTGTGGATAGGTAGTACCAGCATTAAACGCTCCTGAATATCCAGTAGTTCCATGAGCTGGAATTGTTTGTGGTTCTCCAGTCTTCTCTGAATATAGCATATGCATTCCGCTACTGGGGGTAGCTTGGGGGCTATCTGTAATACAGTTTCGGGTGATTGCTTCGGTATCCATTGGAGCGTCTGATGAAAGGTATCCCTGATTACTCGTAGGTACCACATGACTAGAGTGTGGTCTCGAAGGTCCTGCTGATATTTCTCCTCGGAAGGGGGTGGAACGGTCTTGGGAGGTGGCCGTTTCGACGGTTTGTGATGTAGGGGGACCCTGAGGGTCATTGGTCAATGCATGATGTGGCTCAGGCACAATGTCGTTAGGGTCGAAGTCTGAGGGTGTGTCATCTCAAGGGTATACAAGTGCGGGGTGTTCAGGGGTGTGCTCAATGAGGCGAGGGTCAGTGGGTCGTCCTGACTTATTGACTGAAAAGTATGTAGAGTAGACATGAGGGGGAACAGGGGAGGTCGACTTGGAAGACATAGACTGTGGTTGGATAGCGATGTAAGGATTGCTAGTCTTTAGTTGAGTTTTCTCCTGTTTTTATATCTGTCTAGGACTTCTTCCACATTAGTCAAGTTGCGTTCGGGTTCCCAGGTGTTGTATGACGTATCATATCCTTTCCATTTGACAAGGTATTGGTATGAGTTGCCTTTTTTGTGATGCACTATTATTGCTTCAACTTCATACTCTTCCTGGCCTTCTATCAAATCAGGGGGAGGTCTTGTGTCATTTGGTCCATGTATGTCCGTTTCCTTGTATGGTGTAAGGAGAGCTGCATGGAATACTGGGTGAATGCGCCATTGGGTTGGCAACTTCAGTTTGTATGTTACTGGTCCTAGGACTTTCTCGATTTGGAATGGTCCTTCCCTTTTAGGTGCCAGTTTATGTGTTTCATATGGTATACGAAGGTTCTTCGACTCTAACCATACTTTGTCTCCTTCTTTAAAGGGTTTAGAGTGACGGATGGTACGTTTCATCATTTTTAGACGTGCTAACTCGTGTGCTGCAAGTGCTTCTTCTCTTGCTTTGTGGAGTTGCTTTAAATGTGCGTCTGCTGCAGGTGCATCCGTTCTGCTAACTACTTCTGGTAGTGCCACAGGGTCTGTTCCATACATGAGATGAAAAGGCGATTGTTTCAGCTCCTGATGAGTGTGTTGATTGTGTGCAAACTTGGCGATGGGTAAGACTCTGCTCCAGTTGGCTACATCATAAGCACAGAATATCCAGAGATAGATCTCTAGTTCCTGATTTAGACATTCTGATTGTCCATCAGTTTGCGGATGAAAGGCGGTGCTCATTCGATGTTTTATATTTAGCGTGGTGGTTATCTCCTTGAAGACTTTTGCTGCAAACTGTGGTCCTCGATCTGAGATCATGATATCAGGAAGCCCAAAGCATTTGAATACTTCTTTGATATGGAGCGTTGCTGTTTGTTTGGTGGTGATTGTTTTGTGACAAGGCAATAGAATTACCCCCTTTGTAAGGCCTTGGTCGACCACGACAAGAATAGAATCATAACCATCAGAGATTGGTAGATTGGTGATGAAATCCATTGTTATCTGTTGAAATGGTCATTGGGTGTGCAAAATGATCGGCATTAGGGGTGCGGCAGTGGGATGAGTGTTTGGTTTCATCTGTTGACAAATTCCACAGCCATCTATGTATTTCTTTAGTAAGACAGTCATTCCTGGCCACCAATAACGAGTTTTGAGTAAAGCGAGCGTTTTGAAGAATCCAGGGTGTCCTGCACTTGGCGATTCATGGTATTCTTTGATGATATCATGGTGTAGATCTAGATCATCAGGAACATAGGGCGTTCCTTTGTATAATAATAGTCCATTGTCCAGCTTCCAGTCGGAGATAGTGCTTCTAAATGGAAGCGGGGTATTTTTGTCAAGGCAGTGTCTGACTTTTTCAACAAATGTGTCAGTGGCACTGCTATTAATAATCCTCTTGCGAAGGTCTAATGATAGCAATTGGATAAATATAGAGTGTGGGAGCATAGTGACTGTTTCATCGTCTTCTTCCCCTTCAGCATGGTCAGGGTGGCGGGAAAGAGTGTCGGCTTGAGTCAGTTTAGCTCCAGGGGTATGCACTAGTTGTAAATTATATCTGGATAGATTATTCCACCAGCGGGCTTGGTGTGCGGTCAAGCGCTGAGGTGCACGATAATAGGTTAAGTTTTTATGATTGCATCGAACAGTGATGGTGTGAGGTGCTCCTAAGAGCAGGTATCTCCATTCTTTGAGTGCGCGAATTATAGCATAAAGCTCCCTGTCATATATTTGCCAATTTTGTTCAGTAGGGGTTAAGGTGTGGGAGAGATATCCGCATGGATGCAGCTGGCCATTGCTGTCTGCTTGGAGTATAGTTGCTCCTACAGCCCATTTGGATGCGTTGCTTTCTAGAATAAAGGGTTTAGTCGCATCAGGCATGGCTAGTACAGGGGCAGTCATGAATTGTTCCTTTAGAAGATCAAAAGAGACCTGGCATTCCGGTGACCAGTCCCAAATTTTGTTCTTCTTTGTCAGGTCATGAAGGGGTTTTGCAAGATGTGCAAAATGTGCAATAAAGCGGCGGTAATAGTTTCCGAATCCTAAAAACGAGCGTACTTGTTTGACTGTAGTTGGTACAGGCCAGTCCCTAATTCTGGCTAGTTTGATAGGGTCCATTTTGATCGTATTGTGGGAAACAATCATGCCGAGGAATTCCACTTCTTCCTTGGTGAATTTGCATTTCTCTAATTTTAAATATAGATCGTGATGTTGTAAGCATTCCAGAACGTGTTTAGTTCGTGACTCAAGTTCTTGTTTTGTTTGTGCACATATCAGGATGTCATCCATATAAATGACAATCCATCCTTCATCAATCATGTCCCTAAAATAGTCGTCCATCATGGCTTGAAACATCACAGGTGAATTTCGGAGTCCAAAGAACATGACTGTTGGTTCGAATAATCCTCTGTTGGTGACAAAAGCAGCCTTCCATTCATCACCTTCTTTGATCCTTACATTGTTATATCCCCATCTGAGATCTAGCTTTGTAAAATAGCGTGCTCCTTTAAGTTTGATCATCAGGTCAGAGATTAAGGGTAAGGGGTATGAATTCGGCTTAGTCCATTCGTTAAGATAGCAGTAGTCCTGACAGGGTCTCAGGGCATTACTATCCTTCTTTGGAACAAAGAAGAAGGTGTTAGGAGCTACCCAAACACAACCTCAAGCCTTGTCAACGAGGAGAGAAGAAAGGAGACGAAACCAAACACAACTAGATTGTTGTCCCAGGTAGGGAAACTATCCAGAGTCTTAGGGACTCGCTACTACAAGAGCTACTACTTATATACCTGGTCCCTGGTCTGTGCGCAGCAAACCCTATGCCCTAAGGCTGTGGTGCACAGCAACAGGCCCAGACTGCTCCATGCCTCATGTTACCCCGGTCTCCTGTCCAGACCAACCTAGCCCCTGGCCATACTGTCGGTCAACCCTAACCCCAAGGCTCTTGCAGCCGCTCACTGACTAACCCTTGGGCGTCCTGACATAGGGGTGGTAACGTCCTGCCTTAAGTAGTATCTCCCTGTAGAGGCCCCAGACAAAATAAGTAAAAATATGGAAAAAGAAGAGAAAAAGAAACTGAGTCCGTGAGATTGTAACATATCCCTCCCATTAAGACTTCGCATCCCAAGAAGTCGACGCTATGGGAAAGACCTCTTTTACACCTGTGTTCAAAACTTTCTTTGGGGAATTAAGCGGGGGTACAACCGGCCCACCGCGCTCAAGATCTCTTGAGAACGCCCCATCCGTATCATCATCTTCGGCATTAGCCTCCTTGCGGTTTCCTTTCCACCGTGACCAATTCCGTTCTAACCGTTCCAGGTAGTCTCGCTCGAAGCGACCATCTTCCCAGCCAAACAGGTGTTTTGGTGCCGCCGTTTGTGTGAAATTTTCGTAAGGGCAATAGATCATACCCCTAGCCCTTCGAGGTGCCCCCGGGTTGCGCTTGTGGAACTTTTTTATCTCGTCCTGTGCATTGGACAAGTTCTCTACGGGCTCCCAAGTCGATTCCTCTACCGGGTAATTTTTCCATTTCACAAGGTATTCAAGGTGACCACTGCCTCGTCCACTGACATGGCTGTCCATAACTTCCTCAACCTCGTACTCGTCATCCTGAGATTCCTCCGTCGTCTGCACTTCCTTGCGGTTAGCGGCTTTTTCTTTTTGACGGGGGAAGATAGGTTCCTTGTATGGTTTCAAGAGTACTTCATTGAAGACATTATATACCTTCCAGGACACAGGGATTTTCAGCTTGTACGCTGATTCTCCGACCTTTTCCAAGACCTCCAAAGGACCGACAAACTTCCCATCCAGTTTCTTGGTGGCACGGATCGTAGGTAAGTGTTCTGTGCTTAAGTACACCTTGTCACCTGGCTGGTATTCTCGAGCTGGTTGGTTATTTAAATCCCACCACTTCTTCATTGTGGACGCTGCCTTTTCCAACGCCGCTTTTGCCTTTTCGTGGACATCCTCCACTTGTTTAGCCAACTCTTCTACTGCTACCACCTTTGGCTGGTGGGTAGGATTAAGTCCTTTGTTGGGATGTCATCCATAATTCATGAAGAAGGGTGAAAACCCTGTTGCCGAGTGAGTCCGATCATTGTGGCAGAATTGAGCCACCGCCAGCCAATCGCTCCAGTTGTCTTGTCTGTGATTGACAAACATGGTCAAGAATTCTTTAACTTCCTGATTAACACGCTCCATTTGTCCATCCGTTTGAGGGTGATATGCCATTGACCGGTTAGGTTGAATTCCAAGCATCCCATAAAGGTCGTCCATGAACTTGGATGCGAATTGGGGTCCTCGGTCGCTAATGACTTTTTTGGGTAATCCGTGTTCCCTGAAGATGTTGTCTCGGAACAGAACTGCGACTCCTTGTGAAGTGATCGACGATGTCATTGGTAAGAAGTATGACTTCTTTGTGAACCAATCCACTATGACCATGATCATGTCGTTACCTTTGGATTCCAGTAGTGGCCCCATCAAATCGACTGAGACAACCTCCCATGGTGCGTCTGGTACTTCATTTGGAACCAGCGGCGCTGCTCTTGCCTGTCGGTCTGGTTTGGCACGTTGGCACGTTTCGCAACCTGGGATGTACAATTTGATGTCCTTCCTCATGTTTGGCCACCAGAAGTCTCGTGTGATGAACTCGAGTGTCTTGGCTACTCCCGGATGTCCCCAAGAGTGGTGAATGGAGATTACACTTTCCCTAAGTTTGGTGATGGCAGGTACATAGATGCGTTCCTTCCATGTGATTAGACCGTTCTTGCGTTGGAACTCTGGGTTTCCTTCTGCCAACCCCTTTTTGACCTGCGTGTCCTGGTACCGTGTTGCTGCCTTGGAGATATCCTTGATAATATCCTCGATGGCCCTATCATCATCGTAGACTTGGACAAATAGCTCGTCTTTTAGCAGAATGACTCCTTCATTGTCATTAGCCCCCCGCTCATGTCCCGCTCTCCTAGAGAGGATGTCTGCTTTTGAGTTTGACTTTCCCGACCAGTGTTTGATGATGAAATTGTAATCTTGGAGGTCTGTGACCCATCTCGCTTGTCGCCTGTTTAGATTTTGTGCCTTTCGGAAATACGTGAGGTTTTGGTGATCCGTCAACACCTCTACCGTCTGTTTGGCTCCTTTGAGGTAATGCGACCATTCGTAAAATGCGTGCATTACTGCCAGCATTTCCTTGTCATAGATCTCATAGTTGCGTTCAGCATCGTTGAGCGATCTGGAAATGAACGCCACTGGTTTCCATACTTCGTCCTTTTCTTGTTGGGACAGGATTCCACCGATTGCAAAATCCGATGCGTCGACTTCAATTTGAAACTGGCCATCGTCGTCGGGGATTTTGAGAACAACCTCCCTCCCCACAAGGTCTTTCAGTCCCTGAAAAGCCTCGGATTGTATTTGGGTCCAGTTCCACTCTTCCTTGCCTGTCAACTTGGTCAAGGGTTTGGCAATTTTAGCGAATCCTTCCACAAAACGTTGGTAGAAGTTGATGAAACCCAAGAACTGTTGGAGTTCTCATTTGTTCGTGGGTTCTGGCCATTCCGTGATTGCTTTGATTTTCCCTGGCTCCATACTAATGGAGTCATGGCTAATCACCAGGCCTAGAAAGTCGATTTCTTCCTTATCAAACCAACACTTCTCTGGTTTCAGCGACAACTTGTGCATCTCCAGCTTTGCTAGGATACGGTTTACATGGCCCCTGTGTTCTTCCATTGTCTTCGAGAACACCAGGATGTCATCCATGTATATGACAACCCATCCTTCTGCAATTTCTACCCTGAAGATATCATTCATCATTGTTTGAAAAGTTGCCGGTGAGTTGGTTAGACCGAAGAACATGACCAGTGGTTCAAACAGCCCCCGGTTTGTCCTGAACGCCGCTTTCCACTCATCTCCTTCCTTGATCCGAACATTGTTATACCCCCAGCGGATGTCCATCTTAGAGAATACCTTGGCCTGCGACAATTGATCCACTAGTTCCCCAATTAGGGGTAATGGATATCGGTTCTTTATTGTCATTTCATTCAACCATCGGTAATCCTGAACTGGTCTTAATTTTCCATCCTTCTTTTTGACAAAAAAGAATGGTGATGCCATCGGCGATTTGCTGGGTTGAATGCGTCCTGTATCCAAATTCTCTTTCAGGAATTCGTCCAGCTGTTCCTGCTCGTTCCGATTAAGGGGGTAGATCTTACAATCTACAGGGTTTGAGCCAGGAATTAGCTCGATTGCGTGATCCCAGGGGCGTCGTGGTGGAAGTTCGTCAAAGGTCTCCTTCGTGAAAACCTTTTTGTGTCCCAAGTAATGCTCTGGCACTATTTCCTCCAGCGTTCTTTTTGTGGCCTTTTCGTTTTCCTTGGCCGCAATGTCTGTTGCTACTGATCGTAGCTTGAATTCCAGTTCTCCAATATGAACCGCCAGTAATTTATCCCCCTCCTCCAGAGGTTCCATGCTGTCAACCTCGTCCTCAGGTTCTGCGACATCTGACTGCGTCCAACACATCCCTGGGCATTGATTGAATTTTAATTCCTTCTTCTTCCAATCGATCGATGGGTTATGGTGTTGCAACCAATTGTGTCCTAAGAACAGGTTTGTTTTTCCTAGACATGCCACTCCACACTCGATGATCTCTTCATGATCCCCAATTTGTAGTTTGAATTGTGTCATATATTCGAGATTCCCCATCGAGTTCCGCGATCCATCTGCATTATATACCGGCACTGGTTGTACTAGTTTTCGTTTGTTCAGCTTGTGTTTCTCCACAAACTCATTGTTCATGCAGGATTGCATGCATCTGCTATCCACTAGTGCTGCTACGTTGATGGTAGCTCCAGTGTCAATGGATGTGATAACTCCCTTCACATCCATCTCATTTCGTCCAAATGTTTTGACCATTGTTTGTCGCAGGTGTGCTAGATTCCATAGCACCTCCTGTTCAGTCATAGCGTTGAATTCTTTCAAGAGGTCCTTAGTGATCTCTTGTTCTCGTGTATTGTGCGCCCAAAAGCGTAAACATTCTAAAGTGGTTTTCTCATCCTGCTGCCATATTCTCCTTATGACCCATTCCGGGGTCCAGACCTTGAGTCTCGGGTTGGTTGCACTCATGGTAACGTTTCTCAGACGGTGGACTTGGTTTGAGCATTCATATAATAATTCGGGTAGTTGGATTCCAGAATCACTATTTACAAGTCCATTATCCTTGATATCGTTACAAGCCAGTAGAGCTGAGCACTCGTCTACTGGCTTTCGCCAAAACCCTGTTCTTTCCTGTACTCCTTCCACTGATCCTCAGTAATTTCCTCCATCCGCATTTCTCGGATCTGTCTTCCTTTGCCTTTTCCCGAAGGCTTTCGTGGCTCTGGGCACTGCCGTGAGAAATGCCCCGGTCTTCCGCAGTTGAAACAACTGCTGTATGGTTTTCTGGATTTATCAACATCCATCGTGTTAGGGTCTTGTACTGGAGTTGCTGCCGGTGGTACGCTGAACTGGTACTTGCGTTGGCCTGGTATCTTTTGGCACTTTCTCCTTGTAACTATCAGTCTGGCGTTCAGGTCCATAGGCTTCTTGTGCCTGGCGATATGCATGCGCCAACTGGATAGCTCTCTCCTGGATTTTTACTAATGTCGCATCGGCGTCGAGGTTTCCATGACAGATCAAATCTCGTCCGAGTGCCGGATTGATGTGAGCCAAGAATTGCGCGGTTAGCGCAGCGTCGTTCCATTCAACCAAAGGCGACAAGGCATTGAACCGAATACAGTAGTCTTCGATTGGCGAATTCCCTTGTTTCAATGTGATAAGGGAGTCGATCGCCTTTTGCTTGGTCTCTGTTGACATGAAGAACTCATGCATCTGATCCTTGAAATCCTGCCACATTTTGAACGGGAACTTTTTCGTTAAGGGCTCCCTGAGCCAGTTCATATCGTTGTCGAGTCGACCTTCATTTAGATCTTTCCACGAGATGTCTCGGGACCATGCCTCCTCAGCCTGCTTTTCTTCATACTCGCGCTGAGTGTCCTGGACAGCTCGAAGTTTCACACCAGCCCAGTCTCCAGCTCGGTTGTCCTTTCCTTTTCGAATGCAATAGAGACAAATCGAGATTCTCTGGTCCAAAGCTGTTTCCCGTGACAGCATGAAATAGGTCTCCATCTGTCGAACCCATGTGTCAACCATTCGCGGATCTCCCTCATAGTGATCTGGGAGTTCCAACTTTGTCGTGGGAGCCTGTACTATTGGATTGGCTCGGCGGTATTCGTTAATGACATTGGAGATGGACTGCGCAATTGCTGTGGAGGCTTCCACTCGGCGTTGTCCTTGTCAATAGATTTGGTCCTCCTGGTGTGCTCATTGAGCGGGGGTTCCTTCCGTATCTCCCAAAGATTGATGTGTCTCCTCTTGGAAGGTTTGGTATCCTATCAATGCCTGTGTGATATGTGCCACCATATCCGCCGTAGCTCGGAAAACCCTAGCACCGACTCGGTGATGTCCATAGCCTTTCCTCATCATGAGGCGGATCTGTTTCCATCCACGGACATGTCCTTTGTTCTCCACGTGCCATACACGTGTACCATCCCTGGGCAATCTGAGATTCACCCGTGCATTACTATCACGCAACCTTTCGTCCAAGTCCCAGAGGTCCTGGACTGTCGGGTATGAAGGCCATGAGTATTTTGACCAGAGTTCTGGTCTGATCAGTCGGAGATAGCAATATCTGGCCATTGTTGGGTGTGGTACCTGGACCCAGGTAAATGCCTTCTCCATTTGGGTTTGTTCTTCCTGGCTCCCATTGCCATTTTGCGCATGCATTAGCGCGTTCCAATCTGCCGGTTCGATGATCATGCCTTCGTTGGCATATAGCTCCATGACAGCCATAACGTGGCTGTCCAACCGCTTATCCTCGCAGTAATTCTCGTATCGGCATATTGCATCTTTGGTTTTATAGCACCACATGAGCCATTGATTGTATTTTGACGCAGCCAGCGCCTGGTACATGCGGTCATTCATGTTGCCCTTGTAGACAACCTCGAGAAGGTTTTCCAGGACCTTGCAATCCTTCTCTGCGCGGTTCAGCACCCGTTGCACCCGAGTTGCCGCTTGGTGCATGTGTTGTAACTCTAAGAGTTCAGCCCATGCTGCCTCCTGTTCCTGGATTTGTCGGCGCTCCATGTCATCTAGGAGCCGCTGGACATCCCTGTGCTGTTGCCATTCCTTGCGCCGGCAGTGGCGCCTCCAAAGTCTGACGTGATTGTCAAACTTCCTAATATATCCATCGCTGGTGACCATTGGCGTGCGTGTGATAGTTGTAATGTTGGCTGCCCACTCCACGTTGAAGATCGATCCGATCTCCTCCAGTGTCACGTGGGCGTGTGGTAAGATATAATTGAATTCGCACTGCATTGCAATGGTCGTGTGTGTGATGGTGTGTGATAATTCTTCAACCAGTTCCATTCTATCTCCAACGGCAATCGGTCCATTCTTTTCCACAGTCGCCTAGTTACCTGCGCAGTTGCACAGGTTTGTTGCCTGTTCACTCATCTGCTCGTGCTTTCCGTCACACGAGGTTTGTCCAATCAGGTCAATAACGCACCCTGACTCGAATGTTCAATTTAATTCTGTCAACTGCCAATTCAAAGCTAAAGTGCCTGGGAATTCACCCTACAGATTGATGTGATCTGAAACGGGACTTTCGGCCCCTTGATATACTCGCAATGAACCGGTTGTTTCACCTGTTCCGTGGGTTTTTCCGCAAGTATCGGTACAGCTAGCTCGCCAGTGCCTGCCCGCACTTTCAACGACGCTCAGACTGTTCTCGTCCGATTCCTGTTTTGTAGCCAGAGGGGATGAATTACCCCGTAGTCAATTCACTCGCGAATTGAGTCTATCTGCTGTCATAGTCGTAGTCGCCGAGCTCCTCGAGGCTGTTCGTGGCCACGTGTTGCAACGTGCACGAAGTCAGACGAATGTTGATTGTTGAAATGAAACTCGCTTCACCACCGTGAGCTGCAACGAGTAAGACATACTCGGCACTGTGGTGAATGACGAAGGGCAAGGTTGTAAAGACTCTGGATTATGTTAGGAGCTACCCAAACACAACCTCAAGCCTTGTCAACAAGGAGAGAAGAAAGGAGACGAAACCAAACACAACTAGATTGTTGTCCCAGGTAGGGAAACTATCCAGAGTCTTAGGGACTCGCTACTACAAGAGCTACTACTTATATACCTGGTCCCTGGTCTGTGCGCAGCAAACCCTATGCCCTAAGGCTGTGGTGAGCAGCAACAGGCCCAGACCACTCCATGCCTCATGTTACCCTGGTCTCCTGTCCAGACCAACCTAGCCCCTGGCCATACTGTCGGTCAACCCTAACCCCAAGGCTCTTGCAGCCGCTCGCTGACTAACCCTTGGGCGTCCTGACATAGGGGTGGTAACGTCCTGCCTTAAGTAGTATCTCCCTGTAGAGGCCCCAGACAAAATAAGTAAAAATATGGAAAAAGAAGAGAAAAAGAAACTGAGTCCGTGAGATTGTAACAGAAGGGTGATGCTTGAGGTGATTTTGATTGTTGGATATATCCTTTTGTTAACTGTTCCTTGATCCATTCGTCTAGCGAGTTTTGTTCTAATGGTGATAGGTTATAGATCTTTGATTTACGAGGGACGAACTCATCTCGTAATTCGATGGCGTGATCCCAGGGTCTTGACTCAGGGAAATGCTCCGAGGCTTCTTTTTCGAATACTGAGTTCCACTCCATATACTTGGAAGGTACCTCTAGTCCTTCAGTAGATCCAGGTTCTACCTGACCTCTGTAGTGGTGCTCCATCTGTTGTGATGCAGTGATTTTCTGAATCGCTACTTCCGGTATCGAGTCCTCATCCACATACAGTGAGCTGACCTCTGCCTGGGCGACAATCCCACTGTGTGACATCGTGTATTGTTTGGCTAGAGCGTCGTCATATTCTGTCACATCTTCTAGATCCGCCTGGATCCAAAGATTCTGTATTCGTGCACAGATATCATCTTTTTTGGAATTATGGAATTCCAGAGTCTTTTCTCGCCAGTCTATTATTGGGTTATGCTCCTCGAGCCAAGGCAGCCCCAAAATAAAGTTCTGATCGCCTAATGATGTCACCCAGAACCAGTGTGTCATAGTCTTGCCATTTATGTTAAAGGTGGTCAGACACCTTTCTAAGATCTCTCCTGCTTCGTTCTCTGATCCATCAACATTCTTGACTTTGATGGGTCGGATCAAGGGTATTCGCTTCCAGTTTGAGGCAATGGATGTGTCTATGAACAGGCCTTCTGCTCCACAGTCAACTAGAGCAGTTTCAGTGGGTTTATTGGATTTGATGGAAATGGGGATGGAAATCTTTTTATTGGTTAAAGATTTTATTGTTACACTGCAAATATAGATAGAATCCGATGTTTGAGGATCAGCATCCACTGATGTGCGATCCCTGTTTAAAAATCCTGTTCAGCAAGCAGACTGAGATGATCTTCTGAAGACAAGTGCGCCATCAAAGCCCTGATGGCCATCATACTTGTATTCTCACTAGCGTTTTGTGACTCTTCTTCATCATATCCCTCAACCTCATCACCTTCCATAGATGTGGAAGTTGCTCTGATGTGACGGTGGGGTCGTGACTCCTTTACTCCCTTCCCAAAACGTTTCTTCTTGTTTCCACTGCTTGGTTTCCTCATGGGGCATCTCAGTGATTGATGACCCCCTTTGTGACATATGAAACACAGTCCTTCTTTGACATGTCGCTCTCTCTCATCTTTAGATAATGCATTGATGATAACCACATCAATATCCATTGCATCGGGATCTCTGTATCTCGGCAATGGTCTTCCTCCTCCTCCAGCATGTGATAGTCCTGCTAAAACGCCTAGTCTGCTTTTGGCATTTGCATATCTTTGTGCAGCATCGTACCAACCCTGTAGATCAGCTGGGTTCTGCATAAGGATCTGTTGGACGCTTTCAGGGGGAAGTCCCTCCAAAAATAGAGGAATGATGACGGCTTCTTCCTTGATCTTGGACTTTTTGATCAGTTCCTTGAACTTGTCCATATATAGTAGGATCAGCATCTTCTTTCATTGTTGCACTATTTTGTATAGCTCCGTCATGGCCCTTCCAGGGCTGTCCACCTGTTTCCAGTTACTCTCAAATGACTCCTTAAACGTGGCCCAAGTTCCCCATGCTGCTGCGTCATTTAGGTCGCTTAATTTAGCTAGCTTCCATTGGCCTGCGTTTCCGCCAATGTGCATGAGTGCGAAGATGATCTTCTTTTTATCGGTGTTATAACTGGTATTGATCTCGAAGAACATCTCGCAATCATTCATAAATAGCTCAGCTAATTTGCGGTTCCCTTTGAATTTAGTGGGCATGGGACCCTTGATGCATTGATCGGCATTTGCATCAGCCATTTCGATATCAGGGTCATTGTCTGGTGGTGGTGGTGGTGGAGTAGGTGTTCTGGGGGGTGGTGGGGTAGGGGTTCTTAATGGAGGTATAGGCGATTCAGAAGTTGGTTCTTCTTCTGGTTGCTTGTCTGAAGATGGTCCACTAGTCTGTGCAAGATCTAGAGATAAAAGTGGTCTTGGTGTGTTTCCTAATGTGGAAGTGAACTGCAAGGGGCTAGGTCATGCTGTTCCTAGCTCTTGAAACACTTTGAATGGGGCAGTCTCAAATAGGTCACTAGATTCAATCATATTCTCCTCTCGGGAAGAATCGGAATCTGAGTCACTAGGTGTGCGGAATTTGCCCTTTCCGCTAGAAGATTCTCTGGTTACTTCAGGTGATCTAAGGTGCTCAGGGACATTGTTGATCCCTCCAGGAACGTAGTATGGTCCTTGAAAAGCTTCGTCTTCTACACAACATACTTCGTTGTTCTGGTAGTATGTCCAGCGAGATTTACTGGTGTCAAAGATAACTTCTACTCCTGCAAGGTAGTATAATCCTTGGAATCTAACTGCTCCATTGGGTGGGCAGTTATTGTACTGTGGTATCCAAAAATGGTGTAGCTCGACAGGGGTATCAGAGTGTCTGTATTTCCAGATCTGATCTCGGCTATCTTTGTAGATTACTTCTCCTAGAAGTGTATATGTGTTTCGAAGTCCTCTGGTTGCTTTGTTCAGTGGGGGAGCTCCTCTTGTGAAGATTCCGGAAATCTTGATCAGGCACTGGTAACCTACTGGCCGGCTCTTGGGAAGTTCGACAGTCTGTGCACTAACAAGCTAATACTCAAGCTGTTTAGGTAAGTTCGACTTAAATTGTTATGATGATCGAGTCGTCTGTCAATCTACCCGATGACGTAATGCCACAAGGATTGTCCGAGACAATGGCGATGAGATAAGCCTGGCAAACACAAGTGGGTAAACAGCGCTGAGCCTATAAGGTGAGACTCGGGTTTGAGAAGAGGGTTATAGGTGAGAGTGTGTGAACTACAAACTTGAGATCTCACCACAACCTTGTTAAGGTTGCCAGAGATTAACTTGCGCTTACTTACAAGCTTTGCAGTGAGTAATAAGGTTTATACAAGCTAAGTTGAACTTAAGGTTCGACCTACGACAAACTCTGCTATTTATATGTGAACCTACTGTCTGTAAAGGGTAAAGAACGTCATAGGTATGATGTAATGATAGTAGACGTCATAATGCGTCATGAGTGAGGTCATAGCAACGTCAGTATGACAGAATGAAGGTAGGCATATGGCATAGGTAAGAATAGAGTCACAGCAGACGTTGTGTGACATTGCATAAGCATATGAAAATAGAAGAGATTGCATAAGCACCGAAAGAGGCAGGTGCTGACATAAGAAAAATAAAAGTGTGCATAACTGTAACACCTTCATTCTGTCATACTGACATCGCTATGACCTTACTCATGACGCGTTATGATGTCTACTATCATTACATCATACCTATTATGTTCTTTACCTTTTACAGACAGTAGGTTTACATATAAATAGCAGAGTTTGTTGTAGGTTGAACCTTAAGTTTGACTTAGCTTGTATAAACCTTATAACTTGCTACAAAGCTTGTTAGTAAGCACAAGTTAGTCTCTGGCAACCTTAACCAGTTGTGGTGAGATTTCAAGTCATAGTTCATGTGCTCTTGCCTATAATCCTCTTCTCAAACCTGAGTCTCACCTTATAGGCTCAGCACTGTTTACCCCACTCGTGTTCACCAGGCTTATCTTAACACCATCGTCTTGGACAATCCTCATGGCATTACATCATTGGGTAGATTGACAGATGAGTTGATCATCATAACAATTTAAGTTGAACTTACCTAAACAGCTCAAGTATTAGCTCATTAGCACACAGACTGTTGAACTTCCTGAGAGCTGGCCAGTAGGTTACCAGTGCCTGATCAAGATTTCCAGAATCTTCACAAGAGGAGCACCCCCACCAAATAAAGCAACCAGAGGACTTCAAAACACATACATGCTTCAAGGAGAAGTAATTTACAAAGATAGCCAAGATCAGATCTGGAAATACAGACTCTCTGATACCCCTGTTGAGTGACATCATTTCTGGATTCCACAGTACAATAACTGCCCACCCTCAAAACCATTGCAATGGTTGGCAATCCTGAAGGGATTGGCAACCAGTGCAACGGTTAAAATAGGGACAAATAAACAAAATAAGGGTATGATAGCCCTACTTCTGAGCTTTAATTTGATTTAATATTAAACATATTTGGTCATGTTTTGGCTGAGATATAAATCCCTGAAGTAGGTGATACCATTGCAACAGTTTTGTGGCTGACAGGTGAAGGCTCAAAACTGGTATATGGATGTCATGTGACCTTGTTGAACAAGTTCAACTTACACCAAATAAGCCCAAACAACTCTAACAACTGACCATGAAATCCCTCTCTACTGCCCAGCAATCCCACATCATCTCTCCTCAGTGCTGGCCATTCTGCCCACCAGGTCTCTTCATCACTGGTGTCCATCATTCTACCATATCTAGGCTTCACAGGATGCACTGCCCTTACCTTCCCAAGTCATCTGGAGGTTGTCCATTCAAGCTTTCTGACAGAAATGTCAACCATGCCATCCAACTCATCAGCTCTGGCAAGGCTGACACAGCTGTGGAGGTTGCCAGAGCCCTTCAAGACATCATAAACCAGCCTCTCTCTGCTGAGACAACCAGGAGACACTTAAAGAAGGCTGGGATGAAGGCTGTGGTGAAGAAGAAAAAGCCCCTACTAACTGCAAGACACAAGAAGGAGAGGATGGACTTTGCTTTGGCACATAATAGTTCTTTTATACTTATGTAATAATCTTATTATTAATCTGATAAGATTAGATAGATTAGATTATCTGATTATAGATGAGGTAAGATAACTATTTCAAATGGAGTTCCTATCAGAGTTTTAACACTTGTTGAATATTTCATCTAAATTTTAATTCCACATTGTTACAATTATGTGCACTTTGAGTGCCTGGAGTCTATGTGGAGTCTATGTAAAATGCATGGCCAAATGTAAAGACTCCACTTGTGTTCACCAGGCTTACTTCATCACCATTGTCCCAGACAATCCTTGTGGCATTATGTTACAATTATGTGTACTTTCATTTTCTTATGTCAGCACCTGCCTCTTTTGGTGCTTATGCAATCTCTTCTATTCTTATATACTTATGCAATGTCATGCAATGCTTGCTGTGACTCTATTTTCATCTATGCCACATGCCTACCTTCATTCTGTCATACTGATGTCACTATGACTTCACTCATGATGCATTATGATGTCTATGCATACTACATCATACCTATGATGTTCTTTACCTTTTACAGACAGTAGGTTCACATATAAATAGCAGAGTTTTTTTGTAGGTTGAACCTTAAGTTCAACTTA
Organism: Amanita exitialis; assembly: GCA_023014455.1. Taxonomy (NCBI): domain Eukaryota; kingdom Fungi; phylum Basidiomycota; class Agaricomycetes; order Agaricales; family Amanitaceae; genus Amanita; species Amanita exitialis. The sequence goes on from JAEBUR010000054.1 coordinate 57,836, forward strand.
GCTTGATAAACCTTATAACTCACTGCAAAGCTTGTTAGTACATAGACCATTGAACTTCCCAAGAGCTGGCCAGTAGGTTACTGGTGCCTGATCAAGATTTCCAGAATCTTCACAAGAGGAGCTCCCCCACCAAACAAAGCAACCAGAGGACTTTGAAACACATACACACTTCAAGGAGAAGTAATCTACAAAGATAGCTGAGATCAGATCTGGAAATACAGACCCTCTGATCCCCTGTTGAGCCACATCATTTCTGGATCCCACAGTACAATAACTGCCCACCCAGCAGAGCCATTAAATTCCAGGGATTATACTGCCTTGCAGGAGTAGAAGTTATCTTCAATCTTAGCAGATCTCATTGGACATACTATCAAAATGATGAAGTTCATTGTGTAGAGGACAAAGCTTTTCAAGGACCTTATTACATTCCTGGAGGGATCAACAATCTCCCTGAGCACCTCAGGACCCTTGAAGTAACTGGAGAATCTTCTATCAGAAAGGGCAAATTCCATGCACCCAGTGACTCAGATTCCAATTCTTCCCAAGGAGAATATGATTGAATCTAGTGACCTACAGTGACCCACAAAACCATTGCAATGGTTGGCAATCCTAAAGGTATTGGCAATCTGTGCAATGGGTAAAATAGAAACAAATAAATACAATAAGGGTATGATAGCCCTGCTTCTAAGCTTTAATTTGATTTAACATGA